>JAIPRL010006423.1:0-27445 GCA_025469235.1 Pemphigus obesinymphae
TTTTTTTCTAACGATACTTAGACTCTGAGATTCAACTTTTATGTATACAACCCCCTCTCCCCTCCCCCCCCAAAAAAAAAAAAAACATTTTTCTTACTACGTCACTGTCAAGTGTCAATAACTATAAAATAACGGTATACTCGTATATATTTTTATTTATTAAAATTAACCTAGGTCCTTCAGCTTTCAGTAAAATCATCATGCTCACACTGTTCGAGAGCAAATATATAAATATAAAGCCTAAATTTTTTCGATTTAATCCAAAATTGTACCCAAACATATTTTTACTTTTATGAAATACTATAGCGTTGGTGGTAATTAAGTACATTTTTCCCATTTTTTCTCTCGGTATTTTGTCTAATAATAATAATAATAATAGAATCGATATAATTCCAACTTTTCAAAATCAAAAAATGCAGAACCATAATAACAATACAATAAATTATCAAATAATATGCAAAAAAATTATACATATTTGGAAAAAATGAAAATAGCACTTCGCGTGGGTCACGCGTATAATATTGATCGGCTAATATAGAATAATAATTGTGTACAACGCGTATATTTTAATTATAGGTACCTATGTAACAGTATTACAATATTACCTTCTAATTCACAGTTTAAAATAATATATATATATAGGTAAGTATTTTAAAACATTTAAAACTCAATTAAATAACAATAAGTAGGTAAAATATAAATCAATATACTATATAGATCTACTTAACCTAGAAATGTTATTTAAAAATTAATTATGTAGGATCAGTACGGGTCTTCGGAATTTAATTCGGTCTATTGTTTACTTCGAAACAATTAAAAACAGAAAACCTTGAAATAATTTAAATCTGGCTCAATCAATTCTGGACACGCTTAGATGATCTGCAAAATGTATCAAATCAATGTTACTATGCGCGTTTAAGGCCAGCAAATGATCGGAATGAATACCTAGCAAGTACCTATCAGATTTACTCCACAGTGTAGAACGAAAACAATAATTAATTTTATTAAAACTAAAAAAATTCTAAAAAAAACTAAAATTATAATGACGCCAAAAGTCAAATTGTCAAAAAGTTCAAAAGCCAATGAATTTTGATTGTTTTGTAGTATAATAATAATAATAATAATCCTAGACTAGAGAGTACTAGAGTACTAGGTACCTATATGGGTAAAAGATTTCAAACGTTATTATTTACATTAAATTCGACAAATTAATCCAAAATGTTGAACTACAAAAACACTGAATATAAATTTAAAATGTGTCGTTCAGTTCTGTGACGGCAAATAATCACGATGCTAACTTCCGTCGTATAGGTATTTTGATCAATTAATTTATCGGGAGATAACTGAATACTGATAAGCTCTTAATTCTGATAAAGACGTTTATATTTTGAAAAAAACAATATCATTTATTTTATAAATAACGCTAAAATAATATAATTTATTTACAAACTAAAAATTTACAAAAGTAATGCATTTCTAAGTATTTAATAGTTTCAAACAAAAATGTTTTGACTTAAATTAATTGCGATGAACTCGAATTTACCATTTTGTCAGCCCGGACCATCTACATCAAGAGATGAGAACCATCAGCAGTCAAATATGAATGATGAAATTCAATTTCCTAGTTACCATTACACAGCAGCAGGACCATCCACATCAGCTGTGCAACTATCATATTCCATTCCTATATCGAGCTGGACAGAAAGTCAAAGTTTTCCTACATACATGCCAATAGCAGTAAATGCTACACACCCTTCATCATACATTTATCCGCAGGCTGCCAGCTTAAGACTACCGCCCACCAACCAAATACCACCAACTTGTTTAGATTGGACCATTAATCCCACAAACGCTCCTCATCGGCAGTTCAAAACTACGTCTGAACCAATGTTTACCCTTGGATATAGTTCAACTATATCGGAAAGTTGGATGGCAGAAGACAAAGGGCTCCAATACAGCATTAAAAATTTCACATTTTCTACTAAAAGAACGAGCAATTTGAATGATGCTAATAATTCCAGTCAAGTTGACGAATATGACTCTTTGCTCGTCTCCATCCCACAGGTATTATAATATTAATATTAAAAAAATCTGTTCAAATAATTATTCTTCTCTCTCAACCATTTGGGGTCAGCCACCTTAGCCGTGCACTTCCACTTCGGGTATAGGGGGGGAGGGAAGCAAAAGCAATACCTTAAAAGTCATTCATTTTAATTTAATTCAATTTTAGTCAATATGTGAATAAATAAAAATAAACAATATACCTATAATCAATAATTGTGTAATTTACACATGCCAGGCCACGTATCAATGGACGCGGCTTAATATTTTTTATACTATACTTATTGTAAGTTATATAATTATCAGAAAGTTATGATTAAATTATTTCTAATTTTATAAACTATTGATTGACACCTATATTAAGTATTTATTTTTAATTTTTATAATGTACCTATATTTGTATATTTTATTAAAATGTATTTTCCGAGAATCTCAATTTTCCGCATCCTCTTCATTTTACATTTACCCATCTCATTTATCTATTACATCGCCCCTTTTTACGTTTTTCATAAAATCTGTACAAATAATGATTAACTAAAATACTATATTTTATATTGTAGGCTCTAGAGGGAGATTATCATTATTATGTTTGGCCAGCATCACCTGTACTCGCATGGATTATTTGGGAGCATAGACTTGAATTGCCTGGCAAAAGGATATTAGAAGTTGGTTCTGGAACTTCTTTGCCGGGAATAGTAGCTGCTAAATGTGGAGCTATTGTTACATTAACCGATGACCCCACTGTACCAGGAACTATTCAACACATTCAAAAATGTTGTTATATGAACGGCATGTATCCTGAACAGGTAAATCTTCATGTTATCATCATTTTTTAATTGAATAATCAATTGAATATTTATATATAGATTAGAGTGCTTGGGTTGCAGTGGGGATATTTTTTCCGTGACTCTTTAAACATTGGACCGTTTGATTTAATTATTGGTTCAGATTGTTTTTACGAGCCAAATTTATTTGAAGATTTAATTGTAACTATAGCATATATACTAGAACAGAATCCACTGGCCAAGTTTATGACAACATATCATGAAAGAGACCCAGAATTTGGAATTGATGAATTAGCAGCAAAATGGAAACTTCATTGTGTACACAAACCACTAGAAGACTTGGGTAAAAATAATGAGTTAGATATTTATGAACTAATGAAAGGTAATGATATACATTTAATAGAATTAACCAAGAAAGTGGTAAAAAAAAATTAAACTGAATATATTTTTGATCTTATATTTATTTAGTGACACTACAGATTATATGAATATAATGTAATACATCATATAATCTGTGGAGATACATTTTGTTCCGTCCAAATTATTATTTTTAAACTTTTTATACTAACGAATACTAATTTTGTAATCAAAAGATATTTTTTATAATAAGAACATGTTTTATTGTTTGAACTGATACAATGGTATATTATTTTTCAAGTTTTTTTTTACTAAAGTTGTTAATATTGTTTTAAATTTCATAAATATATATATATATATATATGATACCTATATAGTATATAATATACATTATATATTCTCAAATATATTTTTTATATAAATTATAAATATACACATTGTGCATTATAAAATATATTATAGGTACATTTCATTTAAATAGTGCTGAAAATTTATTTTAAAAAAATAACACAAAGATACAATAATATATGCGCTAATGTTTAATAAGAATCAAACACAATAAATTAATATCATTAATTCATTGTAAATGAGTTACGGCAATATTAATATTCATTAAAATTGGTGTGAGCAGTCAATTTGGCATGTTCCTGGGCTTGCGTTTGTCCAATCATAATACAACCACAATCCAGACACTTAAGGGTAAAACGATTCACATCCGTATACTGTCTACTAGACTTTGCTTCATTGGCTAACATTTGAGCAGCTTCTAGCATGCGTTCATCATTTGTTGGAAATAATGTTTGAATTTCTCCTGGCTGAAATCACAATCAATTTTAAAAAGGCTTTTTAAATAGTATTTATTTATTTTTAACAATAATAATAAATTAAGAAGTACTCACGGCAAACGGAGATTCCAAATAAAGTGGATCGTAATGTATACCATCGTAAATGAGGAATACTCTATGAGGATAATCTTTATCTTCGCCGAATTTACTAATAGAACCACTTTGAGTATCAATTACAGCAACTTCTATACCATAAAAATTTGATAATATAGAGACCTCAATTGCACCGCCCCATGAATTTGGATTTCGTATCCACTCGCAGTAGTCATCATTTGGTTTTCCTAATACTGCTTCACTAAAATCAACTTGGTTATCTTTTACTGCATTAGCTATTATCTCGCGCATATAGTTGCCACTACTCAAATCAATTTTACCTAAAAATTGCATAAATAGAAAAGTAATCATTTATGTATGCTATCAAAATATTGTACTATTTTACTACCTATTGATAAATATAAATTAAAATAAACTAATTCTACAAAATTATTTATCTAAAAAATGTACCTAATACACTTAAGTACTATAGCTGAATTATCTGTAGTGAGAATTATAATATACTCATATTACTTAACACGGATCTATACCTAGTATATATCTAAAGATCTATATACCTAAAGTTGGGTCCTCACTTAAGCCTATTGCTCACAAACACACTTGAAATTGCTAAAGTGTGAATGTCACCTCAAATGCAAATGATGTGTCCACAGTTGTTCTCGAGCATAATTTTATGCTTATTTTAATGTTTGTGTAAAAACTATCGAATTTAGTAGTAGTATTGCCATATTAACCAGAATTAAAATGCTAGTAAGGACCCACCTTAATATTAAGTACTTGTACCTACATTATGACATTTAGAAATACACTACCAAAATGTTAATAGAATCGAATCGAATGATTATTCAAAATTTGAATGCTTATTATTATTACCTCCCAACACAAATCCCATACTGGTGAACAGACAAGAATTATCAGCTGGTACAACTTTACGCAAAATCAACGGCACTCCATCTCCAACCTCTTGTTCTGTGACATGTTTCAGGATATTACTCTCCGACTCTACTTTGACTCGTTGAACACTAGCGGTTGGGTCTACCTCGGCTATGATTGTATCACCCGACTTGAGACCAGCCTCGCCAATCGAACCTTCAAACTTTTGTATGGGCTTAGGTGGAAAACCCAACAGCAGCTTAATGCTAGTCGCTGGTATTTCACTCAGTACTGACACCTGCTCTAATAAATCAGATATTGCACACGTTAGAGGAACCGTCATTGGAAACGTTCCCGAACGGCATTTCAGCCGTAATACTACGTCGGACATTGGTCAACTACGTTTGTTGCAAATCATATTTTTGTTTCAGCTCGGATAACAAATTATAACCACGTACAGAAACTGCCAATATTTATACTACTTTCAGAATTGAAACGAAATAATAATTACGAAAAACCAAAATATGAAAATCGTGAAACGAAATATAATATTATGATAAAGCAAAAATGAGGTGATTTAACAATGAAAATTAAAAACGTTGAGAAAATATGATACTATTGCAACAGTGCAACCACTATTGACAAATGTAATGTTTTAATAAAAGTTATGTTAGGAGTCGTACGCGGTTTATGGAAAAATGTCCGACATGTACGCGAGCTGCAGTCGTAGGAACAAACTTACAATGCCTACTGCGCATGCGTGAAATTTGATTTGTTATCAACATCTGTTGTTGAACTTGTGACCGTGACTTGTAGATAACGTCCGTGCAACTAAATTACCGGACCCGAAAATAATGCTTGTTCCAAATTCGGAACAATAATAAATCATTGGAATAAATGATATGAATAATATATTGTTCATTGAAAAATTTATCTGAAACGATATTATTCTGTTTTGACTATGATAAACAAAGTTTTTATATATATATATATATATATTTTTTAATGATAAGTTGCCTATTGCACCAAAATATTAAGCAGTGATATGAAAATCGTAAATACAATAAATTAAGTAGGGTAGGTGTGCCAGCATAGAATAAGTCTGTGTACAATATACATATTTTTATGGGGTCGGTCAATGAAACCGTTTGGCCAACTATTGTGTGAAAAAAATATCGTTGAATCGTGATGTATAAGGCAAATATGTCACATAGGTACAAAAATGTAGTGCTAAAAATTATAATAATATAAACTATTGATGAATTTGATATTTATACACCAAATGTTTTAAAAACAGACATTCTTGAAAAAAAAAATTAGACGCAATTAAAATTTACAAAGTCCAAAAATTGAGAAAAATCATTAAATGATTATAAATAGATACCTAGTCGATATATTCATTTTTAAGGATAGGTACTTAATCAAACTGAATTTTTAAATATAATAATAAAGTATCGTGTCTTGTGAATCCTATATAGATGGAAAACTTGATTTTTTTTTAATTTTCATCTTTGGTTAGATTTTTTCCATTTTCTTATTTTCCTGTACCTTCTCTCCCAGCTATTAGGAGTGGGTTTCTCGTCTATAAAATAAATAATTAAATATACACATTTTATTAATATAAATACTGGCGTATTTAAACTTTAAGCAAAAACAAATATTTTTATATGCAAATATATTGTAATATACCGCAGTACTAGCTTAAGTGCAAATACCTTTTAAGAGAGACTATTTGTAAGTCCAACACCTTTTGAGTGCGGAACCTTTTAAGTTTATTGAGTACACCTCATTAGTAGAATTACTTTTATACATCGGTTTATGTATTTTATCGGAAATAGTATTGTTAATTAATTTTAAAAATATTCCGCGGACGGACACTATGGCGTTCGCTTTCTAGAAGATAGTCGTTCACTCTTAAAGTGTAAACTGTTGACAAAATAAATACATAATCCGAAAATTGATCGAACTTACTATTCTCCGATTTTTACAAGAACTCGTATTATACCAGTATTAGTCATTTATTCAATGTAAAATAGTGCCTTGGAGCACCATTTAAGTGGATAGTACACTATCGGCCGAAAATAAAGGTCAACTTCAGGATTTTTTTGTACAAAGTAATATTTTTATCCCATAAACATTTCTTTTTACCATAAATTTTTGCCGCAATTAATGTATACCCGTATTATGGTTCTTGAAAGTCCATTATGTTATTACAACAAATTGTCTCCATTCATACCTATAGTTTTCTGTCTATCCTAATCCTCCATTCCCAATAACTTCATAATTTATCACTTATGTTTAAAATAATAATCGTAAGGTGAAATTGTTCTATATTTAAATTTTTATTTAGCCATTTAGGTAATTCATATTTAATATTTATAGAAGATAGTGTTTTAGTTAATACTAAATTTTGGGTTTGTGAAAATATTTTTCTCGCTTTAAATACCATTAGCATAGGTAGTTTTTATAATTGGTGCAATCTTGGCCATGTGAAATGTATTCTACGCAACGACTTAAAATTAACCAATTATGGGTAAGTATACATTTTACGATCGTTTTATTGTGTGTGTAATATTAATAAATAATTGTATATTGTTTTTACTTTTTAGATAGAAATCCACCGATCGTAAAAACACTTAAAATCTGCAGGGAGTAAAAACGGGTTTATTTTTTTCGGGTATCGGGTCCGAAAACGGTTTCGAGTTTTTCCGAGTTTCGAGTACGGGGTTTAAACCCGGTTTCGATTTTTTTCTGGTTTTGGGTGACGGGTTGGAAACCGTTTTCCAAATTTTCCGGGTTATCCAGTTTACAACCCGTTTTGACTCTGCTAAAAATACGTTGAAAGTGTATGCGATATTCAAGCAATTTTGCTGCATACAAATCAGAATTCTGGTGATGGTACAATATTATAGGTATTTATACTTACTCGGAAACATTTTTTTAAAAATTTAAAAAATTTCGAAATGATTCTATACGTATATTATTATAAAAAATGATTCTATAAACATATTATTATACGCTTGTATATATTAATTCGATTATACCTAAATTTATTAAACTCTGAATGAATGAAATACTAACAAATAACATGTCAAAACCTAACAAATTGTCCGCGTGAGAAACAGTTATTATCCAAACGTACCCCACAATGGGCTAAATGTCTGACCTTGCTCTTTATTTATTGTCATTACAAAACAAACTTTTATTGGAAACTGAACTCTTCTGAATTTAATTGGAAAATCGTTGGAGTATAAATGGTATTTTCGGTAAAAACATTTTTTCTCCCTTAAAGTACAACGAAGGAGAATTCAACTTTCTTAATAATATAATTGGAAATCCAACCTTTAATAATATTTTATGTGTAAGCATGGTATTTGGGAATTTAAGAACTCTGTAGAAAAATGTACCTTCACTATCGATAACCGTATCGATGGTAAAGTAATCCATTTATATTGCTTAATATTCAATAATTATTTGTGAATTTATTATATTAGCACGATTATTTGTCGTAGTTAAAATAGCGTAATCATCCACTACTTTGATTTTTTAATTTTCAATACAGCATAAATATCATAAATACAATATACCCGGCTTTCCTCCCCACCTCAGACAAAACTTGAAAAATGGGCGACGTAGGGACACTCGGGAAAGTATTAAGAACAACTCTGTCAAAAAAAGTCGTAAAAATTTCAACAGTGTCTTCAGAAACGTGGTACATAAAAAAGACAGGTTTCTTTATTATTGGTAAACTATTCATGAACTTATGACTTTTACATTTTAAAAAATATTGGAGGGGGTGGTAGGGGGTACAATTTTGGGGTTATATGTTATGATATGCAAAAAATCTTAAAAAAATAAAAATTTCCTCCCGATAGCAGCGCCACCTATCGGATCCAATTGTGAATCTAAATTATCCAGGGACCCATTCGAATACACACAAAAAATGTCGTCAAAATCGGTCTTGTCGTTTAGAGGAGTTCCGTACATACACACATACGGAAGAATTATATATAAAACATACCTAACTACATCGTTTTGTGCCACATGTTTAGATATACATTTAATATTGAAATCACGACCCTATTATACCTCCTGCGATATGAGAAGATAATTATTCATTACCTTCTATTTATTTTATTACAGGGGGGGAGGGGGGAATTCAAATATTGCAGCATCAGAATCTTAGAGGAGGAGCGGTTATTACCTATAAAGTGGGATAGGAGAGACAAAACCATGCTATACCGTTATTAGTTGTATTCCAACTTACCCCTATTTCATTTCCTCGTCACAGTTTTTTTTTTCCGTTTATTTTGGTAGGTATATTTTATTTTTATTAAATTAAGGTTGTCTGATTTATACGGACGTAATTTGGTATGGAGGGTCTTTAATTTACTGACAAGGGGAGGGTCTATCTAAAATGCCCAAAAATATGCAACGTAATAATTTAATTATACGAGTCTTTAAAAAATTATTTACAGCCCCGGATAACCCCCTCCCCCATAATTTGAATAACTATAACTAACATCAGTAACATAACATTCAAATAGATGAAAAATATTATTTTTATTACAAATTCTGACTTTTAGATTGGTTTAATCCCCCCTACAAAATGTGAAGCCTTTTATTATATAAATATAATATATGGTATACGCCCCAGCGCCGGATAGGGAAGATATTGGCCCGAGTTTTAAGATTTTTACTGGCCTGAAAAAAATTTTCGACCCATTTAAAAACATTTTAAATGTTCCTGAGGGGCCCCAACACCAATGAAAAATCGACCTAAAAGCGTGACAGAACAAAAGTAGGATTTCAATTCTGAAAACTGTTTAGAATTCATCAGTTTGTCTTTAGGGATCTATCGAGGGGTTTATTTTTATTTTTAGTCGTGTTATTTATCATTGAAAATTGCAATTTTTAAACATTGATTACATTTTAATCTGTAATAATAAAGCAAAATGCCTCGATCGATCCCTAGAAGACAGGCCGACATATTCAAATATATTTACAAGTTGTAAATCCGACTCTCGAAGTTCTACAATTTTGTCACGTTTATTAGTCTTTTAGGCAGAAATTTCGTGATTACACAACAATAAAACGTGATACAGGTACGGGGCTATTTTTAGATTAATTTTAAAATGTACTTAAACATTCCTAAAATGTTAGATTTTTATTTTTCATTTTTTCTTAAAAATTGCCTATACAAAACCCCTTAAAAATGACAGGTGTTGCGGTCCCTTGAGAAGATGTCAGTGTGGCCGATTTTTAGGGGCTCTATATAGGCAACTTTTATGACATAATAAAGAAAATCCATCAATTCAAAAATATTTAAATGCATTTTAAAAATGACTAATAATTGATCCCATTACATATCATTTTGTATTATGGTTGTTTTTTATGAATTAATAAAATTTTATTGAAAATATTACTTTTACAATTCTCATTTATATATAACAACTTACAAGTATCTTAGAAATATGAAACAAAACACAAAATTATCAAGTGCTCTACAAAGCTGTTTTTCAATATGTGTATTTAATTAAACATGTTTTATGAATTGTTAAAAACTCAAAGTTCTTGATTTTTTTTTAATAACTATAACTTAAAAAAAAATAAAAATATCGTAAAAAAAGCTCTGTAAAGCGCTAGATAATGTTATCTATAATTTGTTTTTCATTTCATATTTCTAAAATGTTTATAAGTTGTTAAAAACGAGAAATGCTAACATGAGTTTTTTATTGAAAAGTTTTTGCGCTTATATCCTCTTAAATTTTAGGCATATATTACTGGATCAGACCAAATATCGCACGACCCACCGAGTATAATTCAGCATCTTGCCAGACCTGATTGTCCCTATATAATAAATAAGCAATGATTACCATCGTTTAAACCATAAAGACATAAAAATTTACACCGTATTTACACCGCTCTTGTTGTTAAGATGGATTCAAATACCATGTACAAATCCAGTTACAAGGATGTCGGACTTGCTAAGAAAAGCAGAAACCCTGTGGACCGTTAAACAATAATACTGTAGGCCTAAGATAGCTGTTGAATGCTATACAAAGTATAACTATAGGTAACTTTCCTTCAAAATATGTTTGTATATAAAAATCGAGAGGAAATGTTGAAAAACAATGGAAAATTATTAATCTAACTAAATTTAAAAATATTATTTTAAACATTGAGCGGGATACTGATGGTGGATATATTGAATATTTGAAAGCAATGATAAATATTTTTATTTCTATAAAATGATTCTGAACGAAGCTTGAGTGTATATAGCATTAAATGTGTATATGTGTATATAACATTATAACATGAGTATTATAGTAGTATAGTTTCTATTCAATATTACTTCTCGTTAGTTATTTAGTTATTAATTGATGGTATAAAAACAATTTTAAAGAGATTTTTGATAAAATAATTGTAATGTAAATAAAATAATGTATAATTAACCCTGTTTGTCAATCTTCAAAACTTTATTCATAAAAAAAAATTCAAATCTCTCATTTCTATAAATAGTATAAAATTTAAAAAGAAATGAAAATCCAACAATTTAAAAAATTGTGTACTTATCAACATCATTTTGAATTGTGATGTAACGCTCTCATCACAAAATTTTGTTAAAAAAACATGTTAACACATTTTTATTTTTATCAACTTGAGAATATTGTAATAAGATGAAATGAAAAATAAATTATACAGAACAAAATTGTCTAGCGACTGGTGAAGTTGATTTTTGTTGTATGTGTTTTACACGTTTCATAAGCTGTTGAAAAAATCTACAAATTGATATTTTAACAGCTCATAAATCATGTAAAAATGCATATATCACAAATCAGCTCCACCAATCGCTAGATAATGTTATTGGCTATGATTGGTTTTTTGTTTCGTAATTTTAACATGTTTGTATGTTGGTAAAAATGAAAAATGCTAATGCAAGTTTTTCATTGAAAAATTGTCGGTGTAGTGTCCTCTTAATGTAAAAATTCAAATATTGATTACGCGGGTCCATTTTATTGTCAAATTATAGAAAAATAATACATTTTGTTGACAAATTCAAAAGACTAAAAAACTTTGTGATTTTCAATTTTCAAGATTTTTTTATACCAATACAGAATAACACACATTTAACCTTATATTAAATATTTAGGTCTTAGGACCTAAAATAACAAAAACGTTATGACAAATATCTTAAAATTTAAAATTTCTATAAATAGCCTAAAATTCATGATTAATATTATATTTTAATATATTTTCATTTTATATTATTAATTTTAATATGGAAAATTGGTTATTTTTTTAATTTTAAAATTACTACCAAATAGAGAAAAATAATACTATTTATGAATATTGTCTTATATTCTTTTATCTATTGTTGATAAATATAATTCTATAAAACAATGGTTAGTTTTTAAACTATGATTTGTGGAAGTTCCACATAGTTACAAGGACTAGGTGCATATGTGTTGGAGGACAACTGTGACACAGTACTCTCAGTATCATGGCAGACAACAGTACATTAAATAAAGTAATAATGTAATAGTAATATAAACAAATCTTGAAAATTTCATGATACTTTTTGATAGGTGAGTGTTGTCCATTCACCTGTCTGGCTGATAATGCAGTAAAAAAATTGAAATCACATTGCATTAAAGCACCACCAAATTTATTAGTTTGATGATGATTAGCCTTTGAAACAATGACAGTTTATTAAATACATTTTTTAATTTAATTTTATTTTTAATAAATAAATTTATTTTTAATTTTTTAAAGTTTGTTTGAAATTATTTTATCATGAGAAAATAAACTTTCTAAATAAATAAAATATTTTAAGACTATATTGTTTTATTATAAACAATTTACAAAGCTCAAAACAAAAATTAAAAGGAACAAAAATATATATGTATATATACCTATATATATATATATATATATATATAAGTATAATTTATTTTAAAAAAACGTGTTCATCATGGTTTAGTACTAAGAATATATCCAAAGAAGTACAAGAATTAATAAAAATTAAGAACTTACAAATGTATAAATTATCAAATACGTAAGAAAATAAAAAAGCGTTTTAGTGAGAAATACTTTTTTAAAACTTATTGACCAGAATTAAGTTTGTAATAAAAAAGCAACACTTGTCTAACTTTTGCTATTAACTAAATATACCTAATATCACAATTTGGTAAAACAAATAAATACAACTGTGAAATAATAAATAAATTAATTAATAAATAACAAAAATGTTACTATGCTAGAGGTATGCCTTGAATCCATGAACTTAAGTCAGTATCCGCACCATCAAGAGGTTCATCTTCACGTTTACATACAAGCAACATTTCAGCAGCAGCACGTCCCGATAAATATGCTCCATGAACAGTCGAATAAAAATTTGGATGTGTATGTTCACCAGCAAATGTAATCATAGGCTGTAAATACAGCATATTTTTGAGTATTTCCGAACTTGTATTTAGGTATTTAATACTTACAATTTTATTATTATTCACATGCATTGGCCTAGCAATGTGTTCAATATCTAACTGACTAGATCCAACTCCAATAGCAGTATATGAGCCATGACTGAAATCATTCGATTTCCATCGAGTGCTACAATACAAATAGTAACAACATTATTAAACAGGTACGTTACTATGCCATAAAAACAATTTTAATACTTACCACATACATTTAGATGGATACGGTATATACGGGTCATTCATGAAACGCCTCAATATTTCTGTACACTTATCACCAATTATTTTATCATCTAATTTTTCCATAATTTCAGCCTCATTACCAGATATCCAACCTAACAAAAGTGTGTCATTCACTTTTGAAAAACTATATATTTTTTCACTCCAATCTCCCATTTCATCATTTTCCCATAGTAAAAGTATCTCATCTGTATCTTTAGTCAAAAATGGCCGATCGTAATATAAAAATATTTTATTTACTACACCATACAACAGTCTTGCAATAGACTTTTCTTTGTATTTTGGCAATTTTGGAAAAAAAATGTCATTGGACTTAAGTACTCCCAATGGCAATGTGCATATAATACTGTCGGCTGCATAAATCTTATCATTACAATGAACATACACAGTTTCATTGGTAACTTCCTCACCACCACCCACTTCAATTACAGTCTTATCGGAATCTTCAGAATCAGTACCACTATCAATACCTGACGGCCATTTGATTTTTGTCACTTGAGCATTCAATTTCACACAATCCGGTGGCAATTTATTAAATATAGGTTCTAAAATACTACTATACCCACCAGGTAGAGTGATATTACCACCCTGTAGTTCTTTGTAACTGCCTAATTCAACTAAATCAATATCGACCATATTGTTACATCCAGAAATACAAGTTTCTCGTTTTAGTAAACAGTTAAAAATTAATCTCTGTAATTTACGAATATTGGTATTTTGTACTTTATCCAAGTAAATTGCAATTTCAAGTTGAACATGTTCTCCAACACTGTGAATTCCAGGTGGTGGGTCGAATGCACCTGTAAAGTAATCTTCACATCGTCGCAAGAAACACATATATGCTCCATATGTTTCCTAGGAATTTTTTTTTTAAATATCAAAGAATCAAATACCTAATGGCAGATTTAAGCTTTTACAATATCTCAGGTGATAAACGTATTAAATATTTCCAAATACGTGTATTTATATTTTTTTTGTAATAATACCCATAAAAAATCATAATTCTAATTAAAAATATACCTATAACAGAAATTATATTTGTTTATGTATTAATCATTGTCAATGATATTTACAATGAATCAACAAACAACCATGAATTTTCCAATATATCTGTAAACTTGACTTTTTTTTATCAAAACTTAAATCTGTCATTATTATTAAGTTATTAGAGAATAATAATTAATTAATATTAACATACTTGTAATAATTGAAATGGAACTCTAGTTCCATCCATTGTAGTGGCAATAATACTGGGTAATTTTGGACGGTGAGTGATGTCCACCAAACCATTGGCCATAGCTAACTCATACATTGGATTACCTAATACACCATGAATCCAATTAGCACCAAGTTCAACTCGTTGATCAACTGTAAATTATTTACATATACATATTGTTACCAAAATAATTCACCATAAGTTAATCATACTTAATTCAGTAGAACATATCCGACCACCAATACGATTCTGAGCTTCCAGCACAATATAATCATTCATGTCATGTTGTGATAGATGTGTGGCTGCTGCAAGACCTGCTATACCAGCACCAATAATAATAACTTTGTGCTTTGACACATCTGGCAATGGTTCACCCATAATACTCAGTCTTAAAAAAAAATTTACAAAACAGTAATCAAATGTAGTTTTACAGTGAGTAAGTTAACATTTGTAAAAGTAAAATCATATAGAAATACAGGTACAACAATGTCATTTTATAATAAAACAAGTTAATTGCAGTCAGTGATGTATTGGTAAATAAATTAGTGAGTATATGACGTTCTAAAAACAATTTAGGCCCCCCAAAAAAATGTTCTCACATTTGCTCAAAAATCATTCATTCTGCATTACAAACTTTCTTTTATTACATTTTTAAATTTTAAGCAGAGCGATGAAGCTAAACATTTTACAATTATGTTTATTTTCTGTAAGCAACTATTTGAGTAAAAGGAGTCGAATAAGCATTTTAGGGTAAAAAGGTTATTTGATCGAAAATTCATTATAGTTGGTACTTTAAATAGGTTATTTTTCAAACTTTCCAGTAGTTTTCTTATACATAATGAGAACTTACAGAAAATAACCGAAATTTTTTTAATAAATATTAAAACTTTTCAAAATAATTTCAATAATAGGAGTTGTGTAGGATTTTACGGGTAAACAATTTTCTAACAGGAAATTTATTTTAATTGATTTAATTTTAATAAGGTTAATTTTCAATTTTCAAAAACATATTTTTTTGTGTACCTATTTTATAATAATCTTAAACTGTTATATTATCCACGTATCATCAACTTCTCATAAGCTATACGCCATGGATAAAAATAGAGTATTGGGTATATGCCGTATACCCTACAATATACCACAAATTATTATTGTAATTTAAGCAGTGATTCACTTTTAATTTTTGTAAAATTATACCTTTATTCAGATCCCTATTTACATTAAATTTTTTAAATTTAAATAACAGGTACATGTTTTTAGTTTTATTTCAATTTTCTTGTTAAACATTTCACAATATTAAAATATAAAAGTACACAATGAAATAATTATAAGGTTAAATAATGGAGACAGATTCCTGCCTCAATGACAATTATTTTTTGTTATTTGACACTTTTTTATTATTTGAGTGGAGGAAGGGATCTGGTGGTTTTGCAAGATGTTTATTTATTTTTTTCTGTGAACTACTTTTTGGTCAGAAGGAGTCAAATAAGAGTTATTTAATAAAAAGATTGGTAGCATCTTTATTATGTAAAATAAGTAGGTACTTTGAAGAGCTCATTTTTAGATTTTTGTAAAAGTTTCCTTAACTGTAAAGAAAAACTAAATTTATAATAACTATATTTATAATAGAAATATTTTATACATTTATACAAATCAAAAAATAATAAATGGAATTATCATGGTTAATAAAAAATTACATTATTATATTACACAGAAGCTCAAGTCAGAAACGTCCAATTGAATGCAAAGAACTTATCATTGCTTTCAAAAACAATACATCCACTAAAAGTATCATCTCAGATAAGCTTAACAACCAAATTACATATTTTTTTAGTTTTAAATTTGAACCGTGAACCAATGAGTAGGCTAATTTTCATTAAAATTTTATGTTACTATTGGTTACTGACTTTCAGTTACTATGTAATATGAACCACATTTTGTTTAATTTATCCTTTAGACAAAATACCATTGAAATACAAAACAATAATTATGAGAAAAATATAATATAAATCAAATAACTGCCTATAATATATTTAAATACATTCAAAAACTCAAGAGTAAAATGTGTAAAGATCTACAATCTGGGGTTAAAATCAGTTGTATATAAAAATAATAGGAACCAAATTTTAAGCCACATACATAATAAATAGCAATGTGCAAAAACCTTAAAGTGATCGACCTAAGATCTTGTCATAGGGTACAAAACTTACAATTTAATATAAATATAGCTATTAATCTACATAGTACTGTGCACATAAGTAAACCCCAAAGTTCAACTTACTTTGGTGTCCAGAATTTGGCTACTACGTTATATCAACATTTGGGAAGATAACTACATATTTTTTGGTTACATTGTGTGGGTGGAAGTAAGGGATAAACTCCAATCTACGGACTACTAAGTACTTGAAAAACCATTTGATGGATAATTGAAAAATAAATCTATTACAATAAAATACTATACATTATTGAGAAAAATTTAAATATATATATTTTGAAGGAAAATATAAATTGTATTTATTATTTGATAACATCTATAAATTTGATAACGAACACATTGCTGTTCCGCATAAAGGGTATTCCCCTCGCCAAATGGCTTCACTGTAAATTCGACTTGACACCGGGCTCTTATCAAACCGGTGTTATCAATATTATTCTGTTATAATAATTAATAATGACCAGTCGACTATACTGAGTAGTGGTGCTTGTCGTTCATAGAATTTAATTTGTGAAACATTTATTATTTAATATAATGCTATACGTGTACAGGTAATTTAATGTCGATTTAAATTTTTCGTTGCCGTCCAAATCGTATATATTCGGTTCGCACATATGCGAATACATTTCGCGCAACGTTTCAATTCGAAAACGAATTGGTGCTCGTCAGTAGCCACTTAAAATAGTTGTACGTACAAAAATAACACTGCCAAAATGAACATAACCAGAGCGGCAAAAGCTGGTCTACGGCCCTACAGAAGTAAGTATCCAAATTTCGTAAATTTTCAATTTTTCTCAAATGTTTTGCTATTCAATTAGCTGCACTTGAATAAACGTTTATACTTTTATCACACCATTCTTCCTTTGTTCAAGGTCGGTGTATTGTTATCAAACCGACGTTCCCCTCTTGGATAGAACTTTACTGTAGCCTTCATTCACCGATCTCTGTAATCTGTTTATCCCCTGATAAATGATTTGATCATTTATATGAACACTAGATGAATTAAGTTCCTCTAATATAGGTCATTAATTGATTTAAACAATATGTTTTATTTTGTCCCCCGTTTATCATTTCTTTATATTATAGGAAAAGCTTTAGGTATTTAGTAGTTACAAAGATTAGGACTTATTATGACAATACTATAATCCGGAGGAAAAGTAAAAAGTTTACATTTAATAATTGTATTTATGTCTAGATACCAATAAATACTTACATTATAATTATATTTATTAACTAGGTATGATAACTACCTATTTATATTTTCTATAAAAACAATGTAGGTACCTACTTTTAATATATTATAAGTACCTACCTGTAGCCTATTATAATTAGTATGTACCTACATAAGATTTATAGCTATGTATTAAATTTTTTTCATTATTATTCTACCAGTCTACCTTTCACATAATTACAAATTACTAATAATTATCTCTAAATTGTTTAATAAATATAGAATTAATACTAGGTATTTATACTACAAATATCGAACAAATGTTTTTATTTAAATTTGACACAATTTTTTTTTCTTCTATATACATTTACTATTATGTTTAGGTATATACATACAATTACTTATTATTGTTTTAGATACTTTATTTAATTTATTAGTTTATATACCTACCTAGCTTATGTCTTATCTATCCGAGTATCTACCTATATTAAATTAGTACCCATTTAAATAAGTAATGTAGACATCTGGTAATTATGTTATAAATTATCTAAGTTCCAATTTATTTGATCTCATTAGGTACACTCTTGAGTATATTACTTTAATGTTTACCACTGTTTATTATTTAATTATTAATGAATTCTTAATAATTGATACTTGTTTTTTGATATACCTATCTATCAACTTATTTTTACCTGATATGAGTTCAAATAAGTCATTAAACACATTTATATGTATAATTCGCCTATTAATTTTGTTAAATATAATTTTACCAAAAATAATTTTTTAACGGTAATATTATAGGCAGGTACCTGATATAATAATGATATAAAACAAATATTTCATGTGTATCATTTATTAAAATTATATTTAATCCCTAGTTTAATTACTTAAAATTATTTTTTTAATAAGTTCAAGGTCAATATAGGTCATAAGTCATAATTAAAATGTCATTATAGGTACCTATTCTTTGTTATTTTATCATTTATATAAACCTACCAATTTATTAATTTTCTAGCCTAATTATTAAAGATTAAATTAAATAGATACAAATCAAGATTAAAATAATGCGGAAAAATATCTGCTCGAAAATAAGGTAGGAAAAAATATTCGCAATGTAGGAAAATACATCCGGTCAATTTTTTTTCCCGTGTATAAATAAATAAATATGAAATGTCTTATCTTAATTTTAGCAAATAACTCGAAAATCAATAATTAAAATTGAAAGAAATAAACCAAAACCAATTAATAGTGATACTAGTAATAATATCAAAAATGTACTAAAATGGTAGGTATAAATAGAAATACTTTATAATTTACCAATACTACACAGATTATGCGATATATTGTGTGTATTAATACTATTTACGATATAGTGTTTCTGTTCATCTGTGTTATACGTTCTATACCTACATTTCGTTCGTTTGTCATATTTGTATCATTTCATTTATATATCTATGTAATAATAATTAAAAAAAAAATTATTTAAAAATATTCAATAGAAAAAAAGTTATTGTATCTGTTAAATAGTCCAGTTACACCCTGTATATAAAAAATTATAATGACCGGATATATTTTCCTACATTGTGGATATTTTTTCCTAGATTTAAAATAATACATTTGTTTTTAATACCTATTAATATTCCATATTTTTTTTCAGATTTATATAGAATTTACAACAACAATTTTGGTGCTCTCTGTATGAATGCACAACCATTTGCATTTTCAAACAATATATTTTACTCAAATGTCGCTTCAAATCGATTGTATCCAATATCCTGTATTACAACAAAATTAGAATTTTCCAACCCTCATGTTAGACAGATATCCACGTCGTCCTTATTATTTTCGGAAAAACCATCTTCGAAAGTTGAAGAAACTGTCAATGCTGTCAAAGAAAAGGCTCAAAAAGAAGCTGAAGGGAAAGAAGTTGCAGCAGTCAAACCCAAAAAGACAATCAAACAAAAAGTCATTGATGAAGTGATGCATTATTATCATGGTTTTAAACTTTTGGGGCTCAACGCAAAAATTTCTTTTAAGCTAGCTCTTAAAAAAATGAGGGGTATTGAGTTGACAAGAAGAGAACATAACTTGGTAAATTATTTTCTAAGTTGTAATAAGTACCCAGTATAAATATAATAACTAAATAAATAACTAGATAGCTAAACCAGTGGCGCACATGATGAAGTACAGTAGTGTTGGTCGACACTCCTATCATAATGGGTAATGGATGGTAGACTAATATTGTTCCAGCATTTTAGTTTTAAACTATGAAATTTACTACTGTGAATGTAAAAATGTTATAAAAGTAAATACTTTTTTTTTAAAAGTACCTATGTTAATGAATCTTCTATGATTTTTACCTACCACAACATTTGTGATATAATTAATAGGTTAATGTATAAGTTATTATTAAACTTATATAATATAAATGATACCAGTTTGTTAAAGAAAATTTATAGTTTCTTATTGGATTTATACCAATGAGTTGGGCCAACGTTTAGTTCAATGTCATTTGTTTAAATGCCAACTTTTCTTAACCCTCAGAACAAACATTCACCTCATATTTTATCCTATTGGGGTTATTATGTCATATATGTATATATAATTATGATTTTATGAATATTAAACATAATTGTAGATGTAGTGTTTTACTAAAAGATTGAAAAGACATAAACTACAAATACCCTATTGGTATTTAATTACGTTCCTGATAATATTGAGTATTTTATCAATAATTTCTTGCTTATTATAATAATTAATTTAAGTATTAGTTTTAAGTTGAATTAATGTATAATACTTACTTACCCCTAATGGGTGTTTATCAATTAATAAATAAATAAATAATGAATCATTTAATAAAACTAAAATTTTTCAATTCAATTATAAATTAGATTCCCTGTACAGTATGTACTTCAAGTAATTCTTTTAATATATTATAAGACATTCATTTTCTCAGTCATTATTGTTTTTATAACATTATAATTTATAATATGCTGCTTATACCTATTGATGATGAATTATCTTCAGTGTTGATACAAACCAAACATTTTTTGTACAAACTATTTAATGCTATTTTAATTATATAATATGTAGGAAGTAGGTACCAAAATATATAAATTGGAATGTATTCTTTTATATTAATTATTTTATACCTAAAAAATTTACTTACAATGTTATTATTTTATTTAATTTGTTTACTAACTTTTTTCTTTTTTTTTTTCTTTAAAAGATATTATTAAAACATTATAAATTGCCATTAATATGGTATTTACATTTTGAGTAAATATTATTACTATACTAGTTACTATAGACCTATTAGGTCTAAGTTTTATCATAAAGTAGGTTAATGTATAATCAATGCTACTACCTATACTAAATAATACATGATAAATGTATGTTTATATACAGGTCCATGTATATTTTTGTTTTCAAAAACTGTAATAATGGATTTATTCCTAATTGAGTTATACTTAACATTATATATATAATAAAATCTAAAAATAATAATGAAAATTTTTTTTAGTATAATAATGTCATTAAACCTAAGTTTCAGTTAATAAAATAAGTTTAGGTCATTTTTCCTATCTCATTTATAACAAATTAGTAATCCTTGTGAAAACTTATTGCCTACATATATTTTTACAAAAATAAGAATTATATTTGTAAATTCAAATAGCATTTAATTTTGTTTTAGCTAAATGTATACCTAATATGTACCTACTTACAAATGTATGTATTATTCAAAAAATGATTTATATTAATTGATTATTTTGTTTAATGTTTCAGTTCGTTCAAACTGTTGCTGACCTTTTTCGATTATTACCGTTCTCAGTGTTCATTGTTGTTCCATTCCTCGAGTTCACATTACCTATTTTTATCAAAATATTCCCTGGTATGTTACCAACTACATTTCAAACAGTGGATGATAAAGTATGCTACTTTTTTTTATTAACGCATACAATGTATTTAATTTCAACATATTTTAGGAAACAAAACTCAAACAATCGCTTAAAGTGAAACTTGAAATGACAAAATTCCTTCAAGAGACTTTAGATAATATGTCTGTGTCTGGTAAAGGACATACATGTGAATCGGCTAAAGAATTTGCTGAGTTTTTTGCAAAAGTATTTACGTGACTTAATGTTTTTTTATATATTTTAATATTGGTTAATTTTTAGGTGAGACAAGAAGGTGGTGTTACATCAGCTGATGAAATTCTTAAATTTTCCAAACTGTTCAAAGACGAGATTACACTGGATTCACTTCTCAGACCGCAATTAGTTGCTCTTTGTCGAGTGCTTGAACTACGACCCATTGGCACTTCAAACTTTTTAAGATTTCAACTCACACTTAAACTTCGCTCTTTAGCAATTGATGATAAAGTAAATGCAGTCTTGTTTTTAATTATATTACTAATGAACTCATCTACTGATTTTTTTAAATATTTAGATGATTCAAAAAGAAGGTGTTGATTCACTGACATTGAGTGAACTTCAACAAGCATGTAAATCTCGTGGTATGCGTGCTTATGGTCTCACTGAAAAGCGCTTGAGACAACAGCTTATTCAATGGCTAGATCTATCCTTGAATGAAAAAGTTCCCCCTTCCTTACTTCTCCTCTCTCGAGCATTTAGCTTTACAGATAATATACCTACTAGTGATTTACTAAAGAAAGCTATTTCTGCATTACCTGATTCTGTTGGAGTATCAACTAAAGCTGATTTAGGTGAACGTGAAGGAACTATAGATAACAAGGTTAAATTAGAAGCAATTAAAGAGGAGGAACGTAAGGTGAAAGAAGAAATCGAAGAATGTAAAATTGAAAAAAAACTAGAAGAAGCCAAAAAGAAAACTATACCTGTTATAGATAAAATAGAATTAGCTGATGTGGCCCCTATTCTAACAGACTCTACTGGAATTAAAGAAGAAGTGAGTTCAAACAACATTATTTAATTATTTTATTGTGTTTTTGTAATACATATATATATAAGTAATATTGAAAATAAATTAATACATTTTTAACTAATTATTCATAATTTATAGGAAGTAACATCAACCGATTTAAAAACATTAGAAAATGCTATTGAGAATTTAAGTTCAGAACAAAAGAAGCTTAGTGTAGAAAAAGAAGAAATTAAAGAATTGAAAGATGAACTTAAAGACTATGAAGAAGTAAGTAAAATATTACAATAAATAAAAAAAAAAAATTACTGCTAACAACATTATTTAGTGATTGAGCTGAATTTTTATACAAGCATTTTACACATTTTTTGCGCTTTTAAAAGTTAAAATATTGATTTGTAATTTTTTTTTTAACAGCTTATAGTAAAACATGTAAATAAAAATGCATAACTCCATCAGTTGCTAGATAATTTTGTTCTTTATAATTTATTTTTTATTTCATCTTTGTATAATATTCTCAATTGGTAAAAATTAAAAATGTTAAACATGCTTTTTTTTAAAAAAAATATTGTGATTGCACTACAATTAAAAATGGTATTAGCACAAGACTATTTTTAAATTATTGAATTTTAATTTTTTTTTTTATTTAATAAAAATGACCTATAAAAAACCCCTTAAAAATTGGATTTTAGGATCTTAATGATCTTCGAGAAGTAATGAAAACAGAGAAAAAAGAAAAAGTTAGAGAATCTAAGGCAGCCAAAAGATTATTTAAGAAAGTCAATAATATGATAAAGAATATGGATCAGGTAGTCGATAAATTGGAAACAAAAGAAAAAGAAATTAAAAAGGATATAGAAACTAAAGAATCCATTGATGAAAAGACTAATAAAGAATGGTAAATATTTAATTGATAGTTGTAATAGTGCTCATTTTAATAATATTATATTAATTTTATTACAGTGAATTAATCAAAATTGATGAATTAATCGGAGCAGTACGAAAATTACAAAATATACCTGATGAATACAAACTGCAGCAAATTAGTCAAGTTCTCGATAAAATTGATGATGATCATGATGGGTCCATAAGATTAGACACTGTATTAAAAGTAAACATCCTAAAATTATTATTATTTTTTTTTTTTTTTTTTTTTCAAAAATAAAGTTTTGTTCTTTATACATTATATTTTAGGTATTGGAGTTGATAGGTACTGAAAATGTCAAATTATCTACTAAAGAAATGGACATGATCGCACAATTAGTAATCAGAGAAGAAGAAATGGAAACTATGGAAAAAATTAACAAAGTTCAAAAATTGGATAAAAATGATGTAACACCGACAACTACCCCCAAAGTAGCAGCTGCATCTGATACAGTTCCTAAAATAACTATAACACCAACTGTTGAGTCAAAAATAAACTCTGATACAAAAATACCACCGATACCTCCAACAAGTACGAAAAAGCCAGATGAAACGGGAAAACTATAACTTACACCAATGCTTTTAGAAACCTTAAAAATATTTCAACATTAAAATGTGAACGTAAACTTTCAAAACTGTGATACAAAGTACATTTCCACAGTTTGTGTGACTAATTTGTTTACTTCCACTTTCAATTTAGTTTGTACTTCCTTTTTTTAGTTCAAAACAATTTATTTATTATAACAAGTTGTCTTCATTGTGGTTAATCGTATATATATTTTTTTTAGTATTATACGCTGTTATTTATTAAAAAAATAATTGTTTTAGAATTAAAATTTCATTTTAAAAAGTAATTTGGATCCCCTAAATGTTTATTTGATTTCCAATGTCTAATACTGAAACATTAAAACTAAATACACTTTACTGATTTCTAAAAACATTTATATATATATTATATAATCAATGATATAATATATACCTACACATGAATTTGATTAATAATTATTAAACATATATAGGGATATATTGTTTGTGTCACATAACATTTAATGAATAAATTACCATTATACAAAGGACTATAATCGACAATTATTTGAAACACAGCTTTGTAAATATAATTAAATTAGTCATTCAATCATTCAAATTTAATTGATTCACAAAAATTTTGGGGTTAAAATAGTATAAAAATATATGGTTGAACTCTTGAGCTGTTAAAATATTTATATACTCAAACTTTCAAATGTTTGTACATAATATAATAATATTTTATGTACTTCATTCTGTTGAAGAACCAAACTGTTAACCAGAACAATATTTTTATTAGACTGGGTATTATATTTAATTAATAATTATTAAACATTGAAATACATTTTTAAGTTTTATTATACTTTACTTGTTGTTTATTTATTAATTGTTATTCTCGCGTCAAAGAACCAATCTGTCAACTGATATTAATATTGTATAACTAATCAAATATTTGATATTGATTACATATATAGTAAAGTACTGTAATTTTTACTTGAATACAATATTGTATTCAAATAAAAAATCATTATTTTTGTTAAAATATGTGAAAGCAAATTCTTTCTATTCAAAAATAGAAACGTACTACATATATGTGAAGAAAAAAAAAGCAAATCAAAATAAATAATTTTTAATAGGTAATAATAAAATACATGTTTTTGTTTTAATGGAATTGTGTTGTATACAGTACAAAGTACCAACCACATGCATGCCACTTATAAAATATTATTAACATTATAGACAACTAAATGATGGACATAATAAGAAGATAGAACTAGTATTAAGTAAAAAATAATTAGTACTTTTGAAAGGATGTCAGCACAAACAATTTTGAATGAAAAATTCATGTTAGAATTTCTCATTTTTAACAACTTGCAATCATCTTGGAAATATGTAACAAAAAGCAAATTATAGATAGCAACATTATCTAGAGTTTTACCGAGCTTTTTTACGATATTTTAATTTTTATAAGAGTAACAATTTTAAAAAAAATCAAAAATGTTGAGTTTGTTTACAATTCATAAAACATGTTCAAATACACATATCAAAAAACGGATCTGTAGAACACTAGATAATTTTATTTTTTATCATTTGTTTTTTGTTTCATGTTTCTAAGATATTTGTATGTTGTAATACATGAGAAATGCAAAAGTAATATTTTCAATAAAATTTTATCAATTCATAAAAAACAATCGTGATAAAAAATGATACAATAAAAGGACCAATTATTAGTCATTTTAAAAATGTATATAAACGTTATTCAATTGTTAGATTTTCATTTTTCTTAAAATTGTCTACAAATTGCCTATTTAGAACCCCTTAAAATGCCTTAATAGAAATTTAAAAAAATGTGCTATTATATTACTATTAAAAGGAAATCCGTTTTCTAAGGGGTTATGTATAGGCAATTTTTATGAAAATTCAACAATTTAAATATATTTTAAAAGTAGTTTAAAAATATTCCCGTTTTAGTACCATTTTTTATTATTATGTAATCGAAATATTGGTTAAAAAAAAAAACCCATATTATATATACTTACCTTCGTACGTACATCAAGTTTTATTGTTTTCTGCAGTATGTTAGTAGATCATAAATGAAAAAAAGAAGAGAACTTTTTCTAAATTTTAACAGATTTTTGTTTTGTAAGTATTTTACATCTGTACAGTCACAACATTCCATTGTATTACAGTTAGACCCTTGGATTTTGATATTGTGTATGGCTGGTAGAGTTTGTCCAGACAATGAGTGAAGTTAGATAGTTAAGTAGTAATTTATTGAAATTTAGAAATAAACTGTTATCGCTCAGCCAATTACAAATAGATTTTAGATAGACTTCAATATTTTGGAATACTTCATTCCAAGGATTACCGATATTGATCAACACGGTGTCGCCAGCATAACATATTATTTCGCTATTTAACTTAAGAGGCCGCAACACCTGCTATTTTTAAGGGGTTATGTATAGGCGATTTTTAAGTAAAATTATGAAAAATTAAAATCTAACAATTTAAAAATATTTATGTACATTTTAAAATTAATTTAAAAATAGCCCCGTACCCGTATCACTTTTTATTGTTGTTTAATCACGAAATTTCCACCTAAAAGACCAATAAGCGTGACAAAATTGTGGAACTATGGAAAGTCGGATTTATAATCTGTAAACAGATTTGAATGTGTCGGCCCGTCTTCTAGGGATCGATCGAGGCATTTTTCTTTATTATTACAGATTAAAATATAATCAATGTTTAAAAATTGTGATTTTTAATGATAAATAACACGACTAAAAAATAAAATTAA
>JAIPRL010006424.1:0-27443 GCA_025469235.1 Pemphigus obesinymphae
CGGGTACGGGTTTAAAAAACGTGTTTCACTTTTTCCGGGTTACGGGTTTCGGCTTTAATACGGTTTTAATATTTTGCGGGTTACACGGGTTTTCACCCCGGGTTCAAACCCGTTTTGACTCCCTGGAAATTTCACTTTAACGTTTAAATAATGAATAATAAATAATGTTTGCACTTTTTTTTTTTTTTTTAGTCCTATAACGACCGATATATATATATATATATATGTATAGACATGGGCACCCATTGGTAGGGGGGGAAGTCAGGGGAAGGACATGTCTCACTTTGGAGAATTTCAAAAACCATATGTAAAACGATATTTCTATGTGAAAAATATGAGTACCTAATTTATTTAAGATAATAACATCAGTATGAAAATATATCATGTGATTGTGTAGGTTTACCATTGTATCACTATAGGTACCATTATGCTGACTTCGTAAATATATTTCTTGTATTGTTTTCCCTATCTGAATTTGTAAAATAATTTATTAGAATTTTGAATTGAACATGCCATTTTATCACGGCCTCTGGGTAATGTAAATAGGTATGCATTACATGGAATTCAAAATGAAATAACTCAAATCTATGATGATACTTTTCGAAACAATTGAAATGCAAAACAAAAAAAAAATTTACATTTAAAACCATATTTCATATTTAAAACTGCTGTTTGCAATTTCGAATTTATGAACATGATGGTTAATACATCAAAATTAATTAATCAAAAATAATTACCTATTCGAACGCGATGTGAAAAATAAAAATTACTATTTTTAAAAAACTTTAGTTATTGCACGCACGCGCCCCAAAAGGGTTAAACAATTTAAAATAGAAATTCCTGTTTTTGATACCGGATTCAGATAGACACATTTTAAAATTAATTTCGATGCCTAAACTATTGTTTTAAACCCAAAATTGAGTTATAGCCGCTTCAAAAATTTAGGGATTATTATTCCAACTACACATTTCGGGGATTATTGTTGCGGGGATTATTATTCCGGTATTCGCTAAAACGTGTAGTAAATATAAAAACATTTTAACTATTAATTACTACTTCTGAATAACGTGTAAAAATAATTTAATAATAATTTAGGTCCCCGGATTATTAATTAAATCGACAGAAAAATTAGTTATGATATTATATTTCCAAGTATCAATATTACTCCTATGAGATAATTCATTTTGAGCTTTTTATTTGAATACCAGTTAATTTCCAAGTATTTTTAATAATGCATTTAAATAATGGTAATACCTATAATGTAAAATGAAAACGAATGTTTTTGGGATTACGAGAAAATTGAATGTATACCTACACAATTTTGAGGAAAGTCACTTTAAAAAAGTTTATGAACTACTCTATATTATATAGTATTTTTATTGCGTATACCGACAATTATATTAGTTTAACTTGAACACTTCAACCGTCCAAATATTTAATTAATTTATCTTTAACTAAAAAAGTTACAGTGGCTTAATAAAAATATATATAAAAAAAAAAATAATAATAATGTTTTGTTTTTGGTAGACACCGTTGTGAAATATAATAGCTAAATATTTAGAAAATTATAATACTGTTTTTAAATTACCTATATATTAAATGTTGTAATTTACACATTTTATAACGGTTATAGTATATTTCTAAAACCACTTTAAACCACCTTTTTCGAACAAACACCGTGATTACACAACAATAAAATACGGCACCTACTGACTTATATAAATTACTTTTAAAATAATTGTCCTTAAACATTTTTCAGTTGTTAGATACTTATAGATTTTCACTTTTTTTTTTTTTTTTATGTCTTTTAAATCGCCTACACGGACGCTTTGGAAACCAAATATACTGCAATGTCTTTACACTTATAGAACTTTAATAAAATATGTAGATTATTGATATATTCGGTAAAATATATCTATATCCCGTTATTAATATATATATAGTATTGTTGGAATTTTATACCGAATTTTATTCTTTCAATATTTAAAATTAATAATAATTAGATTATTTACCGTAATAATTTTATTTAGATATATTATATGGCGTTTATTCATTTGTTTTAGTATGTAAAACTGTAAGAGTATAACTTACTATATACTTAAAAACTTTTAATATTGTCTTATTAGTCCGTGGGAGGCTTCACGCTGTTTTTCCACCGTAGGGGTTTATAATAGGTATGCGTGTATGAGTGCTTGTGTCTGTGTGAGTGGAGTGTGATTTGATGTTTTAGTGGTCGAGTATTGTGTTGCAACTTACGGTCGGAGCCTTTTTTTGCCAATGAAAGATGATTTTTAACTTTTAAGAGGCCTTGTGGTTATTTTGACAAATACAATTCAAAAAGTGTTTCAAATGTTTCCAATTCCAAAAGTTCGACACAACAAAAATAAAAAAGAACCAAAAGTCCGGTATGAATGTTTAAAACGTTTATATATTATTTAGTATTTGCTGGAAAGGTTGTAAAAGTCGGGCAAATTACTTACTCAATTTAAAATTTCCTATATATAGTGATGTTAGTAGGAAATTAAAAACAAATATGTTTACTATAAATTTTTTTTTACATTAATTTTTTCGTGATAAAAGAGCAACACTGAAAATAAAACACTATCTAATAAAATCTCTGAATTTATCGGAAACATTAGAATTTGTTTTTAATTACAATCAATAATGTGTATGTGTATGTTTAATGGTTTTTTTTTTTTTTACAAAATTATTTTTTTTAAATTTAATGATCATTTCGTATTTTTACATGACCTATATAAAAATATAAACTGCATTTAAAAACTTGATTTAATTTTTAAATTTTAGAAATTTTATTGAATATCAAATTTCCAAAATGATACAACACTACCTAATTAAGTAATAATTACTCGAGTAGATTAAGTAATTTAGATAAATAAAATAAGACACAGCTGGTTTAATATTTAAACTTTTAATATATTTAATTATCCAAATTTTCCTGTGTGGAGTTTAGCCATCTCCTCATTAATAATTTTCAATATTCCAAAATTAAGTAATGTCAACTTTTTTAATTCGCATAGGTAAAGTTTGGAAAGCGCACACTGCAAGAGTGCTAAATTTCCAGTTCCTAAATGTATTTTAAACAATAAACTATAATTCAATAAATAATTTGAAAATAATTTGTTTAACCTACTATACTTGTGTATAGTAAGTTAAAACCAACAAAACGATTAAAAATTTTAAATATTGATATTGGTTTCCACAGCAACGAATTGAAAGGACAGAAGAATGTTAATAAAAACTGAACTGGATTTCTCGTTTTCTATCATATTAGTAACTGTAAATAACAAAATGTAAGGATAATTGATTGTAAAATCAAAAATGTTATCCTTCGTAACTATATACTAGTAACTATTTGACAACATATCAATATGACGGACGGACACAATGGGAATATAAGGTATCTATAACTTATGTTTAGAAACCTAAAAAAATAACTCGTTACAAGTTATACTACGTAGTTATATAGTAGTATATAAGTTACTTAGAGTTGTAGTAGGGAAAATAAATATTATAAATATTTATTTTTAAATTTTTTTAATAGATTTTGAATGGAGCGAGGAATATGTTTTGAATGTTTATCTTATTCTCGACTACAAGGAGTCGAGTAGAAATTTTTGGAGTAATGAACTTTTATAATAGAAAATTGATTATAGTTATTACTTTGTAGAGGTAATTTTTACCTATTATTTAGTAATTTTCTTAAGTATAAAGAAAAAGTATCATTTATAACGAAAATATTTTATAAATAAAGGTGAAATAACAAAATAACAAATACAATTTTCATGGTTACTCATTTTTTTTTGTTTTATTTATTACACTGAAACTCGGCTCAAAATCGTTTTATTGATGCAATGATTTACCATTGATTTAAAATTTAACAAATCCACTACCAGTATCATACCCAATGAGTGAAGTGTTTCCAACCGATAACACATAAGTGAAGTGCACATTTTTTAGAAGTGAATTAAAAAAAAATAAAATATTTATCTCAGCAATTACAAAATTAAACGTGTTCGGAACTCTCCAAGCGTGCTAAATTCCCAGTTACTAAATGTATTAATTATTATTAAACAATAAACTATAATTCCTTAAACAAATTTAAAACAATTTGTTCAACATTATATTTATGTATACAAAACTAAAACCAAAAAAACCGAATAAAAATTGTTAATATTAATATTAGTTACCATGGCAACGAGTTGTAAGGACAGATGGATGTACGAACATCAGGAAAAGTAATCTCTTCGATTGTGTTGGATTTTTCGGTTTCTATTTCCCTAGTATTTAGTAACTATATTATGATTTATGACTTATTTTGTAAGGACAGTCGATTGTTAAACTACCGGAATATTACGTAAAAGTACGGTTTCATCAAATTCGGGTTCTATTTTTTCGGAATCACAAAAATAATGCTTTTAAAATCTTGGAATTTACACGGAATATATAGAATTTAGTATTACGAGTATATTGATGATTATAAAATTCAAAAATTTTATACACATTTTACATTCCGGTATTTTTAAGTCTTAAAAAGGGTAATTTGTGTTTTTTTACAAGGTCGTATACAAAGTTTAACCTAAATAAGCAACCATTTTTTTTTTTTTTTTTTGGCGCAAATGGGTAATTCTTAGATTAAATTCTATAATTTGTGTTTGCACGACTTTTTATACTTTATACTGCGAATAGTGTGAATAAAACCTATGCTTGATAAAGAGTAGTTTAAAGACTCAAAAATGTACTCATCTATTATAGAAACATTAAGTAACTAAAAATAACGTTCTAAAATAGTCATGATCTTCGAGCGAGCTGTAAAGAATTTACGAAGTATTAATGTTCTAAAAATTGTCATTAGGGTATCATCTATACGAGTGCAAAAGAGATGACCGACTATTGTGGAGTATGTGCGTATAACCACGACTCCGTGATTACCTTTGAATTATTCAATCATAATATTGAAAAAAATGTCTGAAAATAACCCCCTGATAAATAATTCTCACGAGCTCCCTTTTTTAAAGGTTTGAAATAAAGGATTTGTTAAAAATACATATATGTATGCTGTTATATAATTTGCTTATTTAAGCATTACCCGTAGGTAGGTATAAATATATTGAAACTCACTATGACGTCATCCTCTATATACTTATTTAGTATCTGTGAGAATTATTTCACGACGGAAGTGAATGTGCAGCCGAATGATCGACCGAACCAAATTGTAGAGAGCAAAAAAAACGTACACAAGGAAAGATTGAGAGGACGCTACTCATTCGTTTTTTAAGGGATTATATATAGGCAATGTTTTGGCTATATTTTTAGGAAATAAAATACGTATAAAATAATTGTATTTTCATGGTAAAATTATCGATATCACTGCGTCAATTTGTTTGTATATTTTATGATCAAACTATTCATTTCTCTAGTTTGATCCAGAAAAAAAAATAAATTATTGCAGTGCTACTTAAAATACGAGAACTTTAACTTTGCCATAGCGTATAATTTTTTTTCAATATGACGTACATTTGAACACCTAAAATCGAATTCATCAAAAATCACCTAAAAATGTGAAATATTTAAACTGCGAAAATAATTAAAGAAAAGGAAACTATTAATTTAAAATAAGCGAGAAAAGTGCTAATGTGCTAAATTCTTGATTTGTAAATGTATATTAAACAATAATCTAAAAATATAAAACAAAGTAAATAATATCTATCTCTTTCTTAACCAAATATCAATAATGTCCTCGTAACTATGTAATAAAAATATTATAAAACGCATAATATATATCTTCATAGTAACCAAATCAACAATCGTCGAGGAACATGTTTAGAAACCTAAAAACTCTACGATATAGTAAAATATATTCTCATCTTTCCCATTTTGTTTAAATTCAGAATTTATGATTCCTCAGTTCTCCGATATATGAATTATACTTAGGATAGGATGAAGATATTTTAATACATTGTATGTATATGTTTCCTTAAGAGGCAATTTTTATGAAATAAAAAAAAAAAATCCCACAATTTAAAAATATATTTTGAATATATTTTTAAAGAAATTTAAAAATAGTCTTGTATCAGTACCATTTTTAATTGTCGTATAATCACGATATTTGTTTAAAAAAAACCATGTTTACGGATTTTTCATTTTTATCAAATTGAAAATATTGTAAAATAATGAAATAAAAATAAATTATAGAGAATAAAATTATCTAATGACTGATGGAGCCGATTTTTGATATATGCATTTTTATACGTTTTATGAGCTATTAAAATATCGATTTTTTGGTATTTTTTAACATTTCATTAAACGTGTAAAAATAATGCATATATCAAAAATCAGCTCCATCAGTCGCTAGATAATACTGTTATAGATATTATTTGTTTTTTTTTTCGTATTTCTAATTTATTTGTAAGTTGATAAAAATGAAAAATGCTAATGAAAGTTTTTAATTGGAAAATTGTTGGTTTAGTGTCCTTATAAAGGCACAATAATATAACGAAATTTTAATGTAAATTCATGTTATCGTAGTTCCTGCAGTAGTCTGGCCTTAATAAGTGGTAGATACTGGTTATCAGATACATAATATATAATTTGTTCACCAAAATAAACTCGAGAACTTCTAAACAATTTACCGTTTTTATATAATCATTGTTCGTGTTTCGTACAATCCGAGCCGAGAACACTGAATTTGTTCAATTTACTATACATATACGTACATATGTATATAGTAGCACCTACATCCTCAATTTTGCACGAACAAAATTTTTTTATTATAGTTTTAGATTCCAAACGATTCGAAGAATGTATTGATTTTACAATAATTATATTTTACTTTTTTGGGAAAAAAGATTTTATAAATTTTTTCTGAGGCAACCAAAACTATTTTTTTGTATGGTTTAACATTATATGGAAAATCAATAAAAAATATAAACAACAATTAAAAAAAGTAGCAGGTAGGGAGTGAAAAACTTTACTCGTCTGGTAGTAATGTAGGATGATGCTGGTGGTGGATATAATATTCAATTTGGAAGCAATGATAAATCATTTATCATCAATCATTGGTGAATATTACTTGACCGTTACTGTCAGTTATATTATACATTTACTATATTTTAACAACATACTATAAGAACAAACCGGGAACAAAAATGTTTGTATGTGACTCACTACTAGACTCAAACTTAAAGACGTATAGTTAAATCGATTGCCATGCAATTAGGTTCAAATTATTGAACTAATAATAATGATTGTAATTTATTATATTTAAACAATACATTATTTTTCATATCATAAGTTATATATATATACCATATATAAGTATAACTATTGTTAACTTTTGACTGATTTGTATACATTATATATTTATACCTAATTACAAGTTATGCAATACATACAACTATTAATTACATTCAGCATGCCTAATTAATATACTTTGTGTAAAATAGATATTCGAAAATTTCATTGATAACCTTAAAATTAGTTGAAACAATTTGCTGTGCTACGGCCAATCTTATACGTGTAAAATTACTATGAGAGATGTTTGGGCTTATAAAAACTTGTGACCAATTTTTTACAATTTCATGATTTTTTTAATATAGTTAGAGTAATAGAGTAATACATAATAATACGTAAACGGTCATATTTTTTGATTATTTCGTAAATAATTTATTGTTTCATTATTTATCTAGTATGATGTAACTATCTATCTATTAAATTTAGACAATAGGTACATCATACATTAGTATCAGAATAAGTATCCGTATAATCGTGGTAATTATAAAATTAGTAAAAAAAAAAAAAAAATACACAATATATTATCGCTCGGCGAATAAATTATTTCTGTATCTATATAGGCAACTATCTTTTCTATGTATATAGATAAAAGTTTTAGGTAATTAATTATATTACATTTATATTATTATTACTACAAAGGGGATTGTAAAAATTAAAAATTAATTAAAAATTCTTGTTGTTTTACCGCATAAGCAAAATTTCATTTTCAATTTTCAACTATTAATATAGGTACCTACATATGTTATAAGAATTATTAGTATACATACATTTCCTATACATTGTTTATCAAAATGTTTCTATATTAAATTATGATAATTAATAAAAATTATTAAATGAAATTATATCTATTTATATTTATAATTATAGTTATATTATTAACTTAAATTACATAACAAAAACCTTATTTTTAAAAACATAATTGGAAAATTAATACCTAAGTGTTTGGGCCAGGTGCGAACAAATATTATAGTGCGCTTATCCCGGTCACAAAATATGTTGTTCGTGCACCACCAACTACCACTAAAAAATACTAAAATCATCGGCCACCCTAGCTATATTTATTGTGGTGTGTTGGTACTAGAAACCATGGATAAGGTAACTCAAAAATAGTGGGTAATAATGATGGATATTTTGTATTGCTGGTACAAGGTAAATATATAGGCCAATAATTAATATAAATCACAGCAACACAAAAATCGTAATAAATAGGTACATAAAAATATAAGATAAATATTAGCTCTTTTGGCTCAACAGTACAATAATATAAATAAATAAGACAATAATAATTTGGTAGGTACTCACAGTAATTTCGCACGCAGACTGGCCAGCCACTAAATCTAATACTTAAATAAATATTAAATAAACGTATTCACGTACACACAAACGTAATAATATGGTAACACAATAAGTAATGATTTTCAATAATGTTTGGCTATTTGAGCGGATTTAAACAACAACAGATAAATTAAATATAAAAAATACTACAAACGACTATTATCGACCGTGTGGATGAATTATATATAAAAAAAAGTAAATTATAGTTACCTTGGCTATTCCAGCAGATTTATATAATTATCCACAGAGGTAGATGGATTACACGCTCGGCTACTCTAGCTTAGGTATATATCGACGATATTAAAAACACACGATTAGCGCGGTTACCCATGATTCGATTGGCGAGAAAGGGTTGTTTTTAATATGAAAACTGTCATATTTGGACATTAAAAAATGAGTACAATTCTTGGACACCGGGTATGTACTTATACAGGCCCGGATTAAGGGGGGGGGTCCAAGGGGGCCACGTCTCCCGGGTCCACATATATATGGGGCTCATAATTTTTCAAATAATAATAATTTGTATGTATGATATATATTTTTAAACTTTTTATTATTTTTGTTTATTATTATTTTCAATTTATAAACATATTTTTCTTAAATGAAAGATGATTATACTAATAATAATACGTTTTATTATATTTTGTGGAAAAATAGTATTGACGATCATCGCGTGCAGACAACGGGCTGCGGGGTTAATGGTGTATAAATGTATACACAATACGTGATATACGGCACAAATCCGCTATTACCTTCCCGATCACCGGCCACCGCCAATCAACAATAATTACCAAGCCGTATTTTGGATTATTGTTTATTTTTAGAATATTTATATTGTTTTCCCCGGAAGATAACCACTGACGAGTGTCAACGACAGTCAACAAAAATATTATAAAGATGTATCTTTATTTATTGGTATCATTTTGGTCATTTGATCAGAAGTCAAAATTCATCAAATATGAAATAATAATGTCTGAAACTAAAAAGCATCTCAGTGGAGCGGAGAAAAGAAAAAAGAAGGAAAATGTAAACAATTTTGTTTTAAAACTTCCAAAAATTACTGGATTTTTCGAAAAAGTTACGAGTAGGTACTTTAGACAACAAATCGGGTGATACAACTTTGTTATTACAAGATAATCTACTTTCCTTAATTATTTTATCCTCAGAAAATTATGTTCTACAAAACTTAAGCTTTGAAGAAACATTGAAAGGATTTGCTTTACAAAAAAGCAAGAAAAAAGACTTTCATACAAAAGACTTAATTCTATTTATTTATTTTGATTTTTAAGTAATAACATATTTGTCATTTGTATAAATAAACTATATATTGCAATAGAATATTTTTTTATTTTGAATAGGTAACATGTTTTAATTCCACTTTAAATTTAATAAGTGTAATATTATTGATTACATTTGTTTATGTATTAATGTATATTTATTTAACAGGCTTAAAATGCAATGTTTTGACGGTTATTTAGCAGGGAGTTTTAACTGCAAACCGTTTTCGAACCCAATACCCAAAACCCGAAAAAATTAACCCGTTTTTACTCCCTGGTATTTATGAAACAAAAATTAATTGATCAATAATACCTATACATTTTTAACCATATTATTTTATAAAGTTATGTGTATGCCAATGCAGCTAATATTATAATGTTCAAGCAGAGATTAGAACAAAAATTTGTGTTTTTCATTGATGGGCCCACAACTAAATACTGGCCCCTGGGCCCCTTGAGGTCTTAATGTGGGCTTGACTATAAGCACTTAAACATTGCGAGTTGTAATATTTACATGTTACGGTATAGGCAATACGCGACGGTGGCGAAATTATGACGTCACGCGTATATTTCAAATGCGTGTAGACGGCTAAATAATTGTCGTAGGAATTTTTTAATAGTATCAATATTTTTGTCTCGCTTAATACTATAATAATAGCTAAAGTTGTTATTTTGAGTTATATAGTCCTTTAATTATTTCTGTACATTTATAGATGCTTTGAAATTTCAAATAAAGCCCAACCTGGCCCGTACATTATCTTATTTATAAATTCTCAGTTTGGCCTGAGTATTATTTTCATTATTACTAAAAATAATAATAAATAATTATAAATAATAAATAATGCCTATCTGGCATGAAAATGTTTGTATTTTGAAGTCAATTTGAATGACCCAAGTGTTCTAAATCTAGATAATCGTGGATTAAATAATTTATTGAAGCAACTGATAAATAACGAATGTATTCAAAATATTATGTTCTAATAAATTAACTATTGTAACTATACCAGAGCAAGTATAAAATTAGAGCAAAGCCAATTTAGCCCGATAAAAATATGGTTACCAAAGTATACACTGCGATATCTCAAATGATACCCCTAATTTTCAATCGTAACTTTCACCCCTTAAAATACAACATCTTGAAAATTTTCTTTTACATGATATTTAAGTAAAGTCTTAACTTCCATTTTTTTTTTTAAATAATCTACTATTTGTATATAATTCTTAGAATGGCATATTCAGCTTTAAATTTATATTAGTATTTTTTTTTCTCTAGTAGTATTGGTCGTAAAATATACAAAAATTATCATTTCAATTTAAATATTTAGCTTTTTTCCAAAAAATAGTAACAATAGTTATAGTGTTTTAATTTTTATATCCAAAAGGAAAATAATATCTGTAAATAAAAATGGTCTGTATTTAATAATGCTCGTCAAATTTGATCCAGAAATATTATAATAGTATTATAATGCGTCTGGCTAAACCTAATGGGAATTTAAATGTTTTAATAATCTTGGTCATTAAGTCGTGTATAAAACCTCGATTATACTCAGACAGACATTCTAAATGTCTTCAGTAGTTGTATGATAGCCGAAGCAGTTAAACAGTTCTGAACCAACGTTCTTGAATAAAACTTACTCGAGCACATTGAATTTTATTTATCAAGTATGTAGCTATATTTTTAAATTAAATAAACTATATTATTTATTTTATAATGTAAACTAATTTTCGGGTTGTAAAATTTATTTCATACATAAATTATAATATTTTTATAATATAAATATATTTATAAAATTTTTGATTACTCAACCGGTTTTAAAACTCACACTTGTGACAGCATCTATACATATGCTTATGTTTCAGTACATTTATATTTTGTACTAAATTAACATTTTTCTTTAACTTACTTATAATACATTTAAATATTTTGTTCATATTTGAATATTTTTCAATACATTTTGCAGCTCATTTTTAATTTTAGAATAATTATTTTCATTTTTTTTTCTCAAAAAATAATGTAGGTATAAGAAATAAAATTGGTATTTACTTTATTATTATTAACTTATTAGCATTATAAAAGAGAGATTTTATTTTGTCTTTTGAAACTGCTATTCTGTTCATTTTTAGAAAAAAGATGTTTAGTATTCAAACCTGGGAGTAAGTACTTACAAAATTAGATGGGATAAATCAGTACCTTTATATTTTTAACACATTTCACTTATTTTTATATACAAAACTCTATTATAATTTATTTAGATACATACTGTAGAAATTGTTTTCAAAAGTGTGTTTCTTCAATAATATAGGAAACTTTAAATATTTTAAGATAATACGATAAAAGTTTAATTCTAAGATGTATTTATATTTAAAGTCGAACACAATATAAATTCTTTGCATAAAAATTATATTTCAAATTCAAAAAAATTTTGTTGCATACTTTCCATATTTTAATTGGATTTGCACATTAAAATTTGTACACATTTCTATTAATACATATATTATTTTAATAAATCAATAATAAAAATAAAATTAAATTTTTACTTAATATATTAATCTTCAGTATTATGATTATATTATATTATTATGATTTCAAATTATTGTCCTTAAGATCGTTTTTAAGGTATTTAGTGTGGTTGAAAAGCGATATATTTTTTCATAATCTTAAACCTAAAATAAATCTAAACGCATGACAAAATGAATACTTCTTAGAATTTTCCGATCTTAAATCAAAATCATATTAAGATTCTGCATATTATTTACTATATTAATATATATTGGAGACCAAATATTTTTATTTTTGCTAAAATTTGTAGAAAAAGAGGATTTATTTTAGGAAATTTACTCATTTGGAATCTTTGTCATATAAAAATAAAACATAATATAAAAAAATATTCCAAACATTATTTATATTTATAAATTGTAAAATTATAAAATGCAAAAATAAGAATAACATGTACTATATTGTATCTGGTATAGACTTATATTTAATATTTAAATGTATTATAACGAATAAAAATTGTAAATTTCGATATTGGTGACCATGGCAACGAATAGCAAGGACAGACGGATGGACATTAGGAAAAACACACTCTTCAAACGTGTTAAATTTCTCTGATATTTCATCTCCTTAATAACTATTTCTATTAGATTGTAAGGACGATCGTAAAATAAACTATTTCCCTAGTAGCTATGTATCTACAAACCTACAAATAACTATGATAACAGGACAGATAAACACGAACGAATACAACAGGAATATAATGAATCTAACTCTTATATGGATATTTTATTTCAATTATATTAATAAAAAAAAGCAGGTACTTACTAAATTATATTTATAATGTTAATATCTATAAAGGGTCATTCCATGCTATATCACCTGATTTTAAATAAATAAGAAGTTGAGTATTTTTAAAAAAATTAAAAATTTTTAATAAATGTTCATACATACTATATATAAAAATATATATTTTTAATTTTTGAAAAAAAATTTTAAGTGGATTTATAGATCAATAAAAAGTTGTTTTTAGACAAAAATCTATTATGTTCAGGTTGCTGTATTAGTTAAACTAATTATAAAATATCTACATAAAATTTTGAGATAAAAATTAAGCATAAAGTATACTAAAAATTTTTTTCTTACAATATGGTTTTTATTTTTAAGTTAAAAGCACACAAAAATTTGATTAAAATATCGAACTTTTGAACTTTTTCATGAATTTTTTATATCATTGAAATAATATTTTTTAAAAATTAGACACCTTAATATTTTTTATTATATCATACTTGGTTACATTAAAACATTGACTTCGGGTTTCTGTAAATTTGGAATTGATTCAAAAGTGTTAAAACGGCAAGTTTGTAGTCTTATCGCTATATATGGTCAAACTTATAAATCTAAAATTCATGGAAATTGTAGGAATAATTAAGTAAAACATGAGGTATAAATTTCATTTTGGAGATTTTATTTGTAATCAAGGTCTAAATATTTTGAAACTGAAAATATTCAAAAATACACGTGTAATTATGGTATATTCCCTGTACATACGATATAATGTAATATTTTTTTTAGTAGGTATGTTTATTATATTAAAACGAAAAACAATCTGACACTCACCGATAGCGATCTTACCTTTGACTGATATATTATATCATATATATATATATATATATATATATATATATAATATCGTTATATAACGTAGTTCATAAAATCACAAATCAACAATAATTATCTTATCGTAAAACAATGATTATATTAAATTAAACATATTGATTTTTTCGTTTCATGATCATTTCAAAGTTTCATGATATTTTCTATGTGTATTGCTTCTATATAATAATAATGCACAATATTTGAACAATTTAAGTGTAAATTTTATATAATTGTCTATACAATAGATATCTACCATTAATTACCTCAATGTTAATTATTGAAAATGTATCAATATACATATTATATATAAAACCTATAACTTTCAGTCAAACTACATAATTTGAATAGGTACACAAACAGTATTTTCCATTTTATATTCAAGCTAAGATGTCTATAGTTTCAAATTATTTTATCTTTAATGGATACCAGAAACCTACCGTACTCCATACATTCCGATAATATGATACATAAAACATTAACAGTGGCCTACCTTCATTGCTATTAAAATGTAATTAAGACCATTTCACATTAATATAAGCAGTGGCTGAGAAAAAAATTTTGTGCATTAATTGAAAATTAAATACCTCTAATATAATAATTACGAGCCATAAAATATTATATTGAGCAACATAAATTGTGAAGATTGAAGGCTAGAAATAATAATACACTAAAAAGTACGAGAAATTAATACATTTATTGGTGTTACTGAAAACAATATGATATTTTCAATGTTTTGTTAGAGCTTTTTCATTTAATGACGATTAAATATGTATTTTTCTAAACTTAAATCCACTTCATAATAATTAATATTCCTATTTATCCAATCATCGCATAAAAATTAAAATTTTATTAAAAATTATATTAATTCTGAAGGCACAAAAACTGTATCTATTTTTCTAGTGTTATAGTACTATATATATATATCTATATATATAATATATATATGTATATTTATAGATTTAGATTTTTAATTAATCATTTATAAAGTTAGAAATTAAATAATTACAACAAGTTCACTGTTCAATTATTGATTTAAACTAATTTGTAAGTCGTTCTATATTTAAAAATAACTTGTACGTTTTGGCATTATCCCGAATTTTATTAAAATATTTGTAGGCATGTATTTCGTAGATTGTGACTCTAAAAATGGCCATAGAAGTTTATATTGATACCAAATTAAAGAAAAGATAACATTATCCACGGTTTATTTGATACTTTATTAGATTTTTGTTGTAGTGTTGTAAAATAATTAGATACCTATTTCCGTAAAACTATATGTTTAAATTTCAAATTTTTTGGTGCTGTCAAATATATTAGTCTTATTAATATTATAATAGTGGGTGTTTTTAGTTTTAAGTATTTAATTAGAAGGTAGATATTCTAAATACCAACGTTGAGAACCAACGAGATAATAAGTTAACAGTTAAGTTAAAAGTTAAGTTAGTTTAAACTCTTTATATTTGATTTTTGTTAAATTAACATATTTTTGATAACATTAAATTTTAAATAATGAGTTACTTATAATTAAAAATCAATTAAGTAAATTTTGAAAGATTTGATAGATACATTTCGATTTAAAATTTTGTCTATTGTTAAAATGGATGAATAAAGTTGTTTTTATCGTTTCTAATGTCGTATAAATTAATAAAACAAAACGTAATACAATACACTTTAATAATCATAAAAAATCACAAACGTATATTAATATTATATAAAACATAAATATGAAATCTCGCCTTTTCCGAGATCTCTTGCGAGTACCTCCTTGTGAACAAGACTGAAAATAATCCCATCATATTTCCATTAACATTAACCATTAGATAAAATACAACATAGACACTTTTTAATACAATACATTCATCATTCATATACATATATACCTATAACATATATATTTCCAGCACACATACTACAATCCTCTGAGTTTAAATAAAATATGACCTTATATTTTGAATAATATGGGTTAATTACAATTTTTATTAAATGTGTGAATATAACAGATATTTTTAATGGTTTTAAATATGTTTTACAAAGAAAAAATAAAAATAAATCCCAAAATATATTTAAGTAACCTAGTAATAATTAAACAAAATAAGTTTGAAATAATTTCCAAAAATTAATATAAACCATAGGTGGTTTCATAAGTACAGAGATATAGTCTTATAAAAAAATTAATATTATAAATAATTGCAATGAAAGAACAATACATTAAAATAAATACAATTTTTAGAATAATATTAATTACTATTAATTATTAAATATTATTGTAAAGAAAAATTTGAATGATAAAAAAAATAATTAATCCTGTATATTTTTATATTTATTTAATATTTTTAATTTAATTTTCTAATTTATATAAATATATATATATTATATTATATATTTATATTTTAAATATTAAATTTGTTGTTTCCGGGTAAGTACATATTAAATATCCTATGATATTATTTAAAATTCGGACCGGATGCGCGGTGCTGCTATTAATACAAGTATCTATGCTATAATGATTTTATTTTCCCCCCTCGGATTAAATAATTTACATATTCGACTGCCAACTATAACAAATAACAATAATAATATTATATTGTATAACCGTAAATAATAATATAAACATGCACTTTGTATTAAATATAATAAGATTTTAAAAACAGATTAGCAAGCCGGTTTCACTTTCCATGTAGGAAAAAAATAACATAGGTAGAAGGTACCTAAATATATCTACCTATATATTATCATGAAATAATATTGTAATGAAATGAAATAATGTACCTATTTTATATACATAATATATTTGTTATATTATGTGTTTTCTGTCAAATTCTACAGGGAATCTGGGTGAAACGATTATTTTTATTATTATTTGAGGACCTGGTATCTATTAATTTTAATTAAAAATTGTGCGGACCATTTTCCTCGAAATGTTTTAACCAATATATATTTTATATATGTAAATACACTTCAAATATATTTAATTCGCAATAATATTTACTCGGTGAGGTATTTCACTTGTACTGTGAATCGAAGAATATTACAGATTTAAACTGTGAGAGTAAACCCGATTTTATATAGATGAACCCAAATGAGTACCTACATTTTTTTGACCTAAATATGGTCAGTAGAGGAAAATGGAATACACTTTTTTTGGAGTAAAAACGACAGTAGAGGAAAACAAATCCTGTTTTTGTGAGGTTAATGGCTACGGTCATTTTATTACAATGTATTATATTGTTTATAAATTGAATAAGAATCTTTGAAAATATTTAATATTTTAATTTCTTTAATTTTTACATGCAAAAAAAAAATATAAATATATTTTTATCTAGATAAAAAGTTATTTTATTTATTTTCATCTAGATAAAAAAAATTATTTAGTTATCTTTATCTTTATCTAGATGATATTATTTTAACTTATCTTTATCTTTATTTAGATAACATTTTAATTATCTGGGCTCAATACTGCTAATAATATATACTATGCAAATTCATAATTATTAAATGAGCAATTTCTATCAACCGTTTTCCTGTTGTATTAAATGGTTTATATTTTTAAATGTATTTTTATTATATATATGTATATATTTTTTTTTATTGTAATGCTATTCCCCGAGACAGTCAGGCAACGACTTTCATAATGCCCAGTTTCCGTAATATTTTGTGTAGGCAAAAAAAGTATCACCAATTATTTCCATAAAATCATCATTACATTTTTATTTACTATTAGCTTGTGGAAAATAAAAATATTGGAATTCTGATAATGGATCATTTGAAAATTTATTTTTAAGTTCAATTTTATTTAAATAAGTTTATTTTAGTTTTTTTTTTAAGATATTTGTAATATGTTTAATTTTTGTAAATTTGATATTTTTATTTTTATTATCATTACCTATATCATAAATTGTATTATCGTATAATTATTATTCCTTATATATAAAAAAATTTTAAATATATTTTTATTATTATATATAGGTAAATTTATTTTTTTTTTTTTTATTGTAATGCGATTACCCAAGACAGTCAGGCAGCTACTTACATCATGCCTGATTGTTGTAATATTTTGTGTAGGCAATGAAATATCACCTATTATTTCCATAAGATCATCATTAAATTTTTGTTTACTATTAGCCTATGAAAAATAAAATTATTGGAATTCTGATAATGCACTGTTTGAAAGTTTACTTTTATTGATTTCTATAATATGTCCAATTTTTATAAATTTGATATTTTTTTTTTATTATCATTATCTATATCATAAATATTGTAAAAAGTATCATATAATCATTATTTCCTATACATGAAAAAGTTAAATAAAGCTAAAAAAAAAAAAAAATTAATTAATTATAAGAATACCTGTATATAAAAATAAATTTCCTTATTATTATTTTATACCTAATATATTTTTTAACCTAGCTTTCGATAAAATTTATTTCTATCTAGTCGAAGGAGCAAAAGTAGAAATATGTAAAAATCGTCATAAACACATCAACAAAAGCATGTACTTTTTCCTAGGTGGAAAACATAAAAATAAAAATTCGAAGACGAATTTTACATATATAACAAAAAAGGTATTTTTACCTACGTTTATCTGGTATGTCGCAAAAATCATATGCAAAAAATAAATTCACAAACGCAGTAAAAAATATATGCACCTACCTATCCTTGGTACATTGAAAATTGTATTAATCAGATACGGAAAAATGTAGATTTTTTTTTAAACAAAAAATATTTAATATAACTAAAAAGCATAATTATTCAAACTATATTTTTATGTTTCAAATATACAAATGATAAGATTATTGTATTCTAAGGTAGTATTATATTTGTTTTTATTATTATCTTTAGACCTTTATAGAGCCCCTTATAGTATACAAAATCCACCAGAATACCATAGTAATTATAACGCTATTTATATTTTCAAGGACTCATATCAGAACAGAATTTTCAACGCATATTCATATAAATCAGTTGATTATAGATATTTACAGTCTTGGGCGTGTTACTTTTAAGTTGCTGTAAAATTACTATACTAATTTATTTTAGTAGGTATAAACCTACTTTACACCTTTTTTTTTTTTTTTTTTATTTAATAGTATTTTTTATGTTGATTATATTACACTTTCAAATAAATAATTATAATTTGTGCCTATTATTAGTTTTATTTTTTTAATTAATTAATATGAATAATATACTGAATTCAATTTGTGAAAAAATGTTTTTATTCTATTATTATTATATTTATTATATATACGTATATAATTATTAAAGTATTTATTATATTATTAGGTATGCTAATTATTCAGTATTAAATTTACAGTGAATTATTGTTAAATATTGCCATTATCTATGTATAATATTACAATTCTTAGGTATTTTACGTAAATATTAAGATAAAAAATCTATACCTTATTAGGTATTTAGTTATTTATATTTACAAATTTTCTTTTAAGAAATAATATAATTTATTGTATTAACTAAGTTTCCGTATAGGTGCCTATAAAATATATTTTATATAAATCTTGTTTGTTTCTAAAAGAATTTAAAATAACACATTTTAATTAATTTAGAATATATACCTACGTATTAATTATTTTGACGGTATTATTAATTAGTTTGTTATATTTTAGGATGAATTCAATGCGGTTACTATTACTTCTGGCGTTCATTGCAACTGACCAATCATGTACAGAAGCTGATCAGTCAATTTTGGAAGGAGAGATACACCCTGTGCAAAAATTTGATACGGTTAATGGTAGTTCAAAAGTAGAATGGAATGATCAATTGTATTTAGAAAATAAAAATCTGGATGGGGCAACGATTGACAAACAGCCAGTGGTCGTCGATATTCAAAATGCTATAACTTCGATCTTAGACGAAATATGCTATAAAATAAACATGGTTAAGTCCATAATTACAACAATCGATCAACAAATTAAACCACTAATGGAACTGCATGCACAAGACTGGTCAATCTATTTTAAAGAACACAAGTATACTATAACATCCTCCATATTTAAGCCATTCACTACAATCCAACCAGTTTTTACAGTAAAACCAATCACTACAGACGAACCAATCACCACAATTAAACCAACCACCACAGTAGAACCAGTAGTATCATTGGATCCAGTCACCACTGTAAACCCAGATATAAGTTCTGCCAAACAAGTTACCACAGAAGAGCCACACTCTACCTCCATAAATTCCAACACAGCATTACCCGAAGATTCCGTGTCCTATATACAAGGAAATGTCAATAACGAATTTCCAAAGTCGGGCTCAGTTATTCAACCATCATATCAAATGCCTTTGCCTCATCAAAACATATACCAACTACCTCCTTATCAATTCTGGCCACACAATTACTTTCCACAACCAAACCCACAAATCGATTATCAACCAAACATTCAGTATGTGCCGTATCCCACGTTTTTTAATCCAGATTCTTATAGCTCCGGCAACTTAAACTCATCTGGGATAAACTACCAAAATTCGGGGATAAATTATAATCAGCCGGCTAGCCCGAACAGTGCGAACATCAGGCCACAACAATTCAGTTACGCTTACAACAAACCGGAACCTGTCTATCCACTAAACCCCATTTGGCTTTATGACTCTCAAATGACCAGACCAGAAGCGTCGTCAATTCTTATGTTTCCAAATTCCGGTTTAACGTACTCCACTCCAACTATACAACCGATTTCTGCTGTAGATTCTAGTTTATTACAACACGAACACAAAACTTTATCAGACGATTCCCGTAATGAGTTCAATTTGAACCAGTTTGAGAAATCCACGTCGGCTCTGAATAATGACGAAGCTATAATGTGGTCAAATCGTAAACTCGGTGAAAGAGCACAGGCACAGAGACTAACGGAAAATATGGCAATCGACCACAACTATGGAAGAACATTCGTTTTTCCATTTAAAATTCCTTCGGTGTTTAAATCCAACAACGGTAGCCGTAATAATGTGAAAATCTAGAATCAGAATATTTGTCAGTTAAAAAAACGTATAGAGTTCATTTTATAATTTGTAACATTGTAACTATAGTGCTAGTTTTTTTTATGTAATCAATATTATAGTAATTAATTATTATTATTATATCGGATTAATTCTAATATTTATAATAATATATATTCCCACAAATATATTTTAACTTAAATTAGTGAATTCATATATTTTGATTTCATAACCTAACTTGACCAAATCTAGATAACTATTCAGTTGTTTACTATACCCATCACAATAGTTAGTTACACGTCCATATTTTATGGCAGATATATTTTCATTTTTTATAATATATTATATAAGTATTTATTATTTAGTAATTTAATACAAAAGGTACGAGTTTTTTAAAATATAATATAGGTAAAGGTATTCTTAAATATAAAAATATTATATTAGTATATTAATATACTAGTATATTAATATATTTAGTATATTAATTAATATTATTATATTATTTTATTAGATTTAATAAGGGAAGAGGAAGTGTGGAGTGCCGTGAGAAAAATGAAAAATAAGAAAGCGGTGGGACCGGATGGAGTACCAGTAGAAGTATGGAAAGTATTAGGAAGTTTAGGTATACAATAGCTGACAAAGTTCTTTAATAAGATACTAGTAGAAGGAAAAATTTCAGAAACGTGGAGGAACAGTTGTTTAGTACCAATATTCAAGGGTAAATGAGATGTACAGGATTGTGGAAATTATAGAGGGATAAAACATATCAGCCACAGTATGAAGATTTTGGAAAAGCTAATAGATAAAGGGGTAAAAGGTGAAACAACTGTTACTAGAAATCAGTTTGGGTTTATGCCTGGGAGGTATGATTTTGGTGAAAGAGAACACAGAGGGAATAGGGAAAGGCTAAAAATAAAGTTAAGTGGTGATGTGGTGGGAGAAGTGGAGAGGTTCAAGTATTAAGGCTCCGTTATACAGGAAGATGGGGGTTTCGAAGAGGATATGAAACACAGGATTAAGTATGGATGGACAAAGTGGAGAGAAACGCCAGGTATTCTGTGTGATAAAAGAATCCCTATTAGGTTAAAAGGTAAATTTAATAAGGCAATGGTGAGACCAGCAATGATATATGGAACGGAATGTTGGGCAGTAGATGGAAAGATAGAACAGAGAATGAGTGTAGCTGAGATGATAGTTTAAGGTGGATGAGGGGAGTTACTAGAGAGGATAAAATAAGGAATGAGTATATCAGAGGTAGTATAGGGGTAGCTTCGATAGTAGACAAAATGACAGAGAATAGATTAAGATGGTTCGGGCATGTAATAAGGAGGGAAGAGACAGAGGCAGTAAGATTAGTAAGGGAAATGCATGTTGTTGGTAAGAGGAGGAGAAGAAGACGGAAAAAGAGATGGGGTGATGTAATGGCGAGTGATATGAGGAAGGTGGGAGTAAGTAAAAAAGATGCGGGAGATAGAGTTAAGTGGAAGTGTAGGACTAGGGTAGCAGACCCCAAATAGTTGGGAGAGAAAGCCAAGGAGAAGAAGAAGAAGAAGTATGAGACTTAAATTTATACAAAGATAAATAAATAAGGATTATAAGAAGGGTTAAATTAATATCAAAAATATGATCAAATTAGGGAATATGTTTTTATTCATTTTTTGTAAATTTTAAACAAGGTATGGAGAAAGCTACCGGGCTTAAAACTATAACTTAGAAAATATTAACATAGAAATACACAAAATAAAGTCAAAATATATAAAAAAATCGAAGGAGTTTACATAAAACTGTGATGACTATAATATCAAACAATATATGAAAGATGTGAATATTTACTATACCGAGCATATCGTTTATTTAGTTAACATTTTATTTTGAAATTTTTTTTATTTTTAAAATACTTTTAAAATAAAATTATATATTTGTAAATTGTTATATTTTCTTTTTTCTTAAAATGTCATTAAAATTTCCTATGCAAAACACCTTGAAAATCGGATGTGGAACGTTTTCTTAAGACAGAAAATAGGAAAGTACCGACCAAGGTATACATAAGTATCTAAGTGATGCGTGATGCGTGATGCATGTTATACACGATGTAGGCTATGTCCTACAGAGTGGTTCTCTTCCAATGGACCAATCCGAACTTCCGAGTAACACTCGGTGTTAAAACGATTTGAACTAACACTGTGGGTGATTATAGAAAAAAATATACAAATATAATATAAATTAGAAGGGGAATGAAAAACGAGATGAACAAAGGCGATTTTTCCTTCGATGTTAGTAAAGTGAAAAAAATCTACGACGACGATGAAAGCCAGCCATCGCATGGGAAATTAGAACTTATATGGTCGTTTAAATTTTCATATGGAGGTTGGGGACCTTGATGTCCGTGGTTCCGTCGGAAGTTATACTTATCTAAGTGCAATAGTTCCATGTGTTTGGTAAGAACAAATATCATGTTAAAAAAACTAAAACTAAAACACACTACAAATAATTATGATTCGATATGAGTGTACACAACCAGATATGGAAGGTTACATAGTAATATATTTACAATGTATAAAATTAACACGATAATTATGTCTATCGAATATTGAATATGTATATAATATACTCGTATTATTAATTATTAATAAATGTAGATATACACGAAAATATCGACAATTTTGAGGCGATAACTAAACTGCTCTGTATTGCACAAACCAATTAAACAAACATGTCCTAGTGTAACTGTCTTAATATTGATTTATTATGGTGATACATTTTCCACAACAACAATATTAAATTATATCCAAATATTGTAATGGCCGCGCCAAACTTTTGATCGCGGGGTGTGACACACTGGCTTCGGTGTGGTCGACTCCCCGGTCAATGACTTCTTTTCTGGCGGCGTGTATTACGTGTTGGTCTGATTTCCTTAACCGTGATGTTCAACGTTCCTGCCGGGGGGAAAAAAAAAATATATTTTTTTCGTGTAATGTTAGTGCGGGTTGAGGCGCTAGTGATACCTGTGGTGATGATAGTGGTACCGGTGATGCTCGTTGTGACAGTGATTGCCGTCGTGGTCATGTCGGTCATAGCACGGACTTCCAAAATGGTCACTGATCCCGCCAACGACTAACCCACGCTTGCTGTTATCGTAAGGCCTCTAGTTCAGTTCACTCGACGGTTACCGGGTGTAGGTTGACCCCTTCGCTGACCATTGGAAACGGCTTGGTGGTGGTGTTCCCTCAGATGTTGGGACTACTGCTGATGGTGGTATGGTAGCCTACTCTCGAACCATCCATGTGTGATACTCTCAGCTACTATTATAAGCTACCCTCAGCAACGGGAATCGTCAGAACGAATAGACCGGTTAGAGTCCGTCCAAAACGTGGCAAGTAGCGGTATTTTTCTTGGAGTTTTTCCTGTCAGCGGTTTGTACCTCCTATTCCATCCTATTCAAAATCGTATTCGTTTTGGTATCTTTGGATTGCCACTTCATAAGGGTTTATACCGTGAACGGTACGTCGGTTTTGTTTATTCAAGGACGTGCTGTAGCGAACAGGTTATCAGCCGCGGTGTCGGGGATGCCTGTGACCCATGTCACTAGCGCTCCTTCCAAACGTTCCTCTAGCTGTTCCTCGTCTACCGAGAGCCCCAGGGCGGGGTCCCGTGAGAGTTAATCCTGTGCTTCATTGCGCACATCGGGTATGAGCGTCGTACTGAAATCCAGGTTGGCCAGTTGGAGTGACCACCTGATCAATTTCGACTTGGACGTATGCAACTAGTTTGGGCAGCATTATCCTTAAATAGTTCAAACCTGAGCGCTTCGATGTTGGGTCGGAACTTGTCCATCGCCCGAATTATGGCAAAACACTCGTATTCGTACCGTTTCAAGCGTTTTAACATTTTGCTCGCTTAGGCAATGATCTGTCGTTCCTCCGAGTTTCTCTCGCTCGCGTAGATTTACAGACAGTATGGCTTTCTATAATCTGGTGGGAAAAGTTTCGGAGAATCGTAAAGGGCACTTTTGATCTTTTTTTAAACGGTCAGTTAAAGTTGTAATCATTTTTATATAATTTTCAACAAACTGGCTATACCAAATGTACACTCCTAAAAACCTACGCACATCCCTAACTTTTAACCGTACCGGAAAATTTCTTATATAATCCAACTTTTCAAGTGGCTTCTGGATGTCTTGCGAGTCTACAAGGTGCCCTAAAAATGAAATTTCGATTGATCCGACTTTGCATTTTTTTGTATTGCACGTTCGAGGACTTTGTCCAAGTGTTATCGGTGTTCGCCGGTATACTTCAAGAATATTACTATATCGTCTAAGTACACCTGCACGAACTCGTCCAGATATCCTCTCAGTAACTCGTTCATCTACCTACGAAAGTCATGGGGCTGTTCTTGAGAATGAAAGGTAGGATGCTGAATTGGAAAAGATCTGGACTAGTTCTAAATGCTGAGTATATACAAGCGTTTTGGTTTAACAGTACTTGTCAGTATCAAGATTTCAAATCCAAAACGTTTAAAATTTTCTCGCCCCTCATCTGCCGTATTAGTTTGTTTAGATCCGGCATTGGGTACGCGTTAGATTCGGTAATGTCATTGAGCCACCTGTAGTCGATGCAGAGGCGGGGTGTTCCATCCTTCTTTTTTGCCAGAACTACAGGCGCTGCCCATGATGAGGTGCTTGGTTCAACTAGGCCCTGTTCCTCCATATCACTAACTATGGTATCAATTATCGATTGTTTTTCTTTCGCTTACGCGTCCCTTTTAGAACATCATCGTCCTCCTATTTATGCCATGGTGTAATGTTACTGCGGCATAGTCCTAGGAGAATTCCTTCTCAACGAGAAATTCATGTCCCAGGAGTATGTCGAAGTACAAATTTTCCAGAATCACGACTGTAAACTTAACGTCCAGGTCTAGGATTCTGGTTTCAAAAATTTAATGTCCACGGGTTCTAATTACGTGTCCGTCCACCATGTGGACAGTGGTATGTTGTCCATTAAAGGGGGTTCCGAATTTATGAGCAATGGTCGGGCTTACGTGACTAATAATGCTGTTACGAAACCTAACTTAAATTCGATTTCGACAGCTGGTATCGGAACTTTGTCTGGGCATAATCGTTTTACCTTACTAGACGTAGGTCCCCGTTTTGAGTCAAGTAAGTGGATCTTAATCACAAAATCGGAAACTTGGGAGCTGGTGTGTACCTTTCCCGTCAGTTTTTTTTCCTCGCATCTGTTATTTTCTGTGAGGCCGAGAGAGTTCTGATGGTCGAGACCCCCTCGGGGTGTTCGACGTGAATGGATGAGTATAGGTATGCGGAATGAAGTTTTTCGTCGAAGCTTTCCCGTTTAAGCATACGAAGAAAGTTGGAAGTTCGTTTTATTTCCATGGATTGCGAATTTGTCGCGGAAATGTTAACGGGGAATATTTTTGAGGGCTTTGTATTAACTCGCGGTTTCTAGAATGGCTAGGCCAGTTTTCGGCAAAATTTTGTTGACGCTGGGCCGTTAATAATATTCCCATTCGTAGTGCCACTACTGTCTCGATGGGGTTGATGAAGTGGAGGATGGGGATTTTTTGTGAGACAGTGAGGTGGACAAGGTCGTTGTGGGATTATCTGGGCAGTCGATGTGCCAATGGTTATCACCATAAAATCTACACGCACTTGGATGTGTCTCCTGGCGCCTCCTAGCTGTGGTATTCGCGCGTATTGTCTCGTTGTGTTCGTTCAAGCCTGGTTACCGTCCAATTTCATTTTCCGGTGGTGCTGATGTCACAATACGGCCGGTCGCGGAAATCGGAGTGTCCAAGACTCCCCGGAATTAGCCGAAGGCCCACCAATGAGGCCAGACGTTGCATTATAAAAAGTAAAAGTCTCAATGGGAAAATTTACACTGTTCTTGGACCAAATTTATTGCGTTCAGTAATTTAACTACATTAATTTACTCTTTACCATTATTTTAACTTTTAACTCGTTTATGGCCAGCCTATTAAATGTTTATATATATTTGGACGTGTTTTTTGGTTATTGGATGTTTTTGAGGTAGTCCTTATCATTACCTACATTGAAACAATTGTTGCCTTGCGAGTTGTCAAAAAATTATTTAGCAACTCTTGTCTATTTACATGCGCTTCCAAACTCATTAATTTCATCTTATTAGTATTAACAGAACACGGTGTATGATGTCATTCATATAGACCTAGTATACCGATCGAAGGGCAAAATGTATAAAATGAAGACTAAATCCATGTTAGATTTATTGGTTCAACCATATAACCGTACGTTATAACTCCAAAATAGTTTTATTATAGTTATTAGTTATGTATGTAAAACATTTGTTATCCAGATCTACTTTGGAACTTCTTCAAACGAGCCAGTTTAATTTACGCATTATTTCTTTGTTTGATTT
>JAIPRL010006425.1:0-27420 GCA_025469235.1 Pemphigus obesinymphae
AATAAACAACATTAATTAAATTTAAATTAATAGTAGAATAATAGCTAATAATACAAATATAATCAAAAATAGAAGGAAGGATCCTCATTAGCTATGCGCATTAGACGGTATAAGGGGGAATTATTGAGATAGTTTGTTAATGAAAAAGGGACGAAGAAAGGAGCCAAGGATCTAGTACAGTATGAAGGTGCTTTAAAATTTTTTTTTTCTAATAAAGAAGGACAATCAATTTTACCCGATAATAGATTAGATAGGAAGGACAAACTTGCAGAATGTCTGCGGTCAGCCAGGCTGGTAAGATTAAATAATTGACAAACAGGTGTGTAGTCATGAGGAGGGCAAGGTATGTTTAATATATGAGCTGCAAAGCGAATATTAAACTATAAATTATAGAGTATATTTAAGATAATATATTCTAAGAAACATAATTAAATTTATATTAATTGTAATGAAATAATATAAACTAAATGGTATAATAATGTGTTTTATTAAGCATATAAATAACATTATTATGTTTGTATTGAGTTAATATTTATCTGTACTATTTATAGGTGTAATGTGTGTGAGTAAGTAAGCTAACAATGTATATTAATTAAATAAATTGTTCTCATAAATATTTTAGAAAATATTTTTTATTTATTTTTATTTATTTATTAACGCCAATAAAGTTCACTGGTTACTTGAAAATGTTGTTTAATATTTAATAACATTGCTAAGATTGAACATTATTCTTATTATTAATTGAATTTCGACCATAATTTATTACCGAATAAAATTTAAAGTAATTTATTTTGTCAATCATATATGTTTGCTATTTAAGGGACAGACTTAATACGTATAATTGTATCTTGCAAAATAGCATATCCAACGGGATATCATTGAAGGACATATAAATGTGACTATGTGGCATTCAAAATTCATTTGGTATCCTTTTTGGTAAGATTTATATTTACCTTTTTAAATTTAAATTTTGAGCGATTTAAGATTTATTGATTTTATCATAGTTATAATATTTGTTTCTGGTAACTACTATTCGGGTAGAAAAATCCATTTTTATACCAATTTTATTCTGTGTACTACTTTTCAGATTTGAATATTGATGTGATTATGAAAAAAAGTGGTCACAAGTTTCGTGCATAATATACAATGTTCATATGTATCTATTACCAAGTATATAGACAAAAATATATTATCAAAATTAAAAGCCAGTCAGTAAAAGGTGGAAGTACACTTGTTAAATATGATACTGATGGTAGATTTATTGAATTAAAAAGCAATGATAAATAATTTCATTCAACAAAACGATTCTGAGCGATGATTAGTGGAATATAATTTCCGATTATCCCGATATATTTTCGATAGTTTAATATTAAATTTAAGAAAACTACCGTGAAAATCAACAATCGGCATTTTATGATTCTAAACACAAGCTTAAACACCTTATATAGCGGTATTGTTTAGCCGTATTTCCGTTTGACCATAGTTACTATAGTACATAGCTGAGATCGTTGATTTAAATACCTGCAGGGAGATAGATATAATTTGTTTTATATTAGACGTATATTATAAGTCCGTATGTATTTTTAATTCTTTGCATGTTGATTATTTTCAATATTTACGATTTCCACTCATTTCGTTAGTTTTTAAAGTGTAGTTAGATTTTTTATGTATTACGTCTAGTTGGTAAAACAAATTGTAATTTGTAACCAACTTTATAGTTTATGGAATTATAGATACCTATTAGCTTAAAATACGTTTAAGAATGGAGAATTTAGTACACTCGCATAGTGGACTTTACGAACTTTTTAAAAATTCAAACAGCAATACATTTATAACATAAAAATTTCATTAATATAGAAAAAAAAAACGAATCAAAATTCAAAACGTTATAAAAATTAATGAAAAGTGGTAATAAGTTTTTAAATGTTTACTATATCAACATAGTGTTATTTTCAATAGTTGGTATACATTTTAAATCGGTTAATAGTCAGCAGCTGACACTAAATCTTAATGCCTATTTGGTTTTCGATGTTTTGACGAATAAATTTAAATGTAGGTAATATATTATTATGTCTTACGTTTATACTACAAACAAATTTAAATTTATATTATTCATAAAATTATATTAACAAACAAAATTGTTTATAAATAGATAAATTAGCAAATGATGATTTTGATATACAAGCAGATGATTGTAAGTAAAGTTTTGTTATTAATCTTTAAATGTAAAGTTTAATAAAATTAACTCGTCGTATTAACTCTGTTAAAGAGCTACAAAAAAATATTAGGTATTTTGCTTTATAGGCTTAGAATGACTTTATTTGATATAAAGTCTAACCGGGGACCTTTTTTCTAGGAAATTTAATGGTCATCCGGGACAATTTATTAAGGATTGTGTGAGGTCTTTGATCATAGTTGGCAAAGGTAGTTTGCTGTAACAAATTAGATCATACAATTTTATCCCTTATAAATTCTGTGTAAGAAACTGTGGATATGCGAAAAACTATAAGATATCATCAGTAGAATTTCTTTTAAGTGCAATTCGTATGATTTTGATATTTTATTGGAATCCGTAATAGTCGGTGATCGAATGTTTTTGGGAATTAATATTGTTATTTAATTAGTTATAAAAATATAAAAATATTCTGATTGTGGTTCTTTCTATAAAATTATCATACACCTCTAAAAAGTTTCCGATGAAAAGTTAAAAAAGTATGTTACAATTATTTAATTTTTATATGATTTCGAATTTTTCTTAATGGCCTTAATATAATGAGTTTCACACAACGTCTCTATACAACAATATATAATCAATCGAAATTTTGTAAAATACCACAAAAATCTGACTATTTCATATACATTTACCATTAAATATAATTTTTGTATAATGAAATATATCAAGTATCTACTATGCACAGTATGTGAATTCGGTCGAACTTTTTATACAACTGTTGTCGCTAAGTGGAAACTGGAATCGTTCAATAATCTGATTAATTGTCGTTAAACATATGATACAATTTCACCCAAGTATATAGCCCTTCTACAATTTTTATTTAAAACTCTTTACTATATGACTTCTGTAAAAGCTAGATATTTATGCAATGGCAGTTAATTTTGTTTTTGAACACAGATATTTGTATACGATACAAATGATCTTTACGTAAAATTAAAAATGTACATATTCACAAAGCCCATATTACAAAGTTTATAAGTAAAAACAACAAAGTAAACCAGTAAATATTCCTTAAAATATGCTCTGCAATACTCACCCACAGCATCAAAAGTGTTAAAAAATATAACATTAACTGTGATATAGGTAGTTCAAAGTGTTAACATTACATAGAGAAATTATTATAAAAATTATTATAGCCTAATTTATATATATCATAATACAATTATATAAGTGAATAATATATAAATATATAATACATAACATCAATAACCTATAATATATATATATTTAGGTCTAATTAATAAAACGAAAGCGATAAAAATTCAATGTAAGTAATATTTCATATGTAATATATACGGGGTTGGGTAAATACGATAAAAAAGTATCATGATACAAAAAACATAATACATTTAGTTTGTAGAAAGGATACAAGATATAAGTATTACAGAGACATAAATGATACAAGATACTCTCAAAAATACAAAAATCATATCATTGTTAACCCTAAGTATCAATATGATATAGATATCTATAGTGCACTAATTTCACTTAAGTATTTTATGTTTTTTATAGGTATATGATAATTTATAGAATATATTTTATAATACACAATTTAATTTACATTAATTATAATGATCTAAATAAAGATATGATGTAAATTATAATCTACATAATATAATAATATTTATCATTAAGCATATAAATTATTCATAAATAATATAAATCATTATGCATGTATTAAGTGAGTTAATATGTATTTATATTGTTTATAGGTAAATTATGTTTAGGTAAGTAAATTAAAAATATATTCGTTATTTACATTTCTCACATACATATATTATACATTTTTTCAGTGGCATAATTAAGAATTTGTTCTGGAGAGGATAGATAGTTTTTGATATATGTAGTCATTGAGAACAACACCCCCCCTCCCCATTCTTAACAAACTATACTTCTAAATTATTTTTTTAATATATGTGCAAATGTAATAAAATTTGTATATGTGAAACACTGTGGTAGGATAGTCATCGCACAGCTGACTCACATCTTCAATAAATGCAATCGTCTAAAGTACTTTCTGAAAGCATGGAAAACGGCAACTATGCTGTGATCATGATTCCAAAGACAGGAAAAAAAATCAAACAACCCACAGGGCAATTTCATTGCTAAACACTATGTCCAAAGTTTTCGAGCCTTTTCTTTTAGATCGCCTTAGATTATCGACCATGCCTTGGCCAGTGAATTACGGATTTAGAGCTTAACACAGCGCCACGACTCAACTAGTCAACGTTTTCAACAATATTATCAATAACCTGAACAGGGGATAAAAACAACATTGAATCTACTAGACACAGAGAAGGCCTTCGATAAAGTCTGGTACCACGACCTCTCCTTCAAGTTGATCCAAGTGTAAGTTCTTCCCCAGCTCATGAACAACATCAGAGCATATCTAGATGATAGATCATTTCACATTAAAATTAGAAACAAAAAAAGAAGTTCCAATAAAATCGGCCGGCGCTCAATCTGACAAGGCTCCATCCTTTCACTCCAAGCCTTTTCGATCTTCATCAACGATTTGTCTTACCATCCAAAAACCATGACTGCCCTCTTTGTCGACGACACTCTAATCTACGCAATAAGTACCACAAATAACTACTCCGCCAAAAGGCTGCAAGAACATTTCGGCCTGCTAGGACTCTGATTCAAAGAATGAAAAATCACAATCATCGCACAATAAGCTCAAACAATTATGTTCTCATACAAGTTAACTCTAGATACACCAGCGACCCACATACAAAGACATCAGATAAAATGGTCCTACTCAGTGAAGTACCTCGCAATCCACATCAAGAGATAGATGAAATTCACCAAACAAGTCAATCATACAGCCAACAAATCCAAGACATCTAAATTCATGCTATACCCGAATATCAACGCTAAAAGCACACTGTCGATCAACGCAAAGCTCCAAATTGACTTTAGACTAATCCTGATACACGCAGTCGCAGCATATGCAGCCAGCATATCAGAAACCAGATAGACAACTTTGGAAAGAATCCAATCTACAATGGTCAGGACTATTACAGAAGTCGAACGTTTGTGAGTAACCTAATCATCAAAAATTCATCAAACATACCTACAATTAAAGAAATGAAACTCCGGCAACGTTACAAAGAAACTCAAAAATGAATACCTAGCTGACATACTTAATCAGTGTGCACTAAAGGAACTTCATAGATTACACCTATTAAACATCTCATAAGTTTTAGTAAACACACGAGAATTGCCAAAAACACAAACATAAAACCCAGACAATTAACACATCAACAAAACAAAATTGTCAAAGAAACAATTGGTACGTTAAACGAAGCATTTAATTTACGACGTACTTTTCGCGTAGCAGTGCAGAAATCACAGATCTTTGGAGCAACTGTCATAGTTATTAAAGCTGCTGAACCTGACTACAATGGCTGACCTACGCACTTTACTTATCAATCCAAAAATACCAGGTCAGCGTAACTTACTTTTTTGGTGATAGCGGTTTAAGTTTAAGAACTCCCTATGCCAACTTGTTACCAACAGAACGTGTAGGCGTAGGGATAAAAAAATGTACGTGCCGTAATGCGAACTAATGTATGTTAAACAATATTAATAAAACCAAGTTAAAATTCAAAGTATTTAATACATTTGCTAGAAAAGAAAAAAAACATGGACGTTAAGAGTGGATTGTGATCTTGTGGCGATGACAGCTGTGACGCGAAGAAAGTAGATAAGGAGCAAAAGTGCTAACGATCGCGGAAGAGTCAACGCGTTTGGAGGTGGAAAATGTGTGACCGGGAATACAATAAATCAGTACAAATTACTATTTGTGATTATATGGAGGTTTGCCACACTTTATTTGTTAGTACAAATTGTGATAAAATAATCCTTGTCAACAGTATTAACATTTACAATGTTTAGATTTAATAATGTAAAGTGATGGTAGGTACTAACATAGTGTTGAAGTTTTCTCTCGTGTCATTCTAGCTATAGTGATATATATTTTTCTTTTATTCCCATTTATACAGTCTAAAAATTGGTATTTCGCTATTATTACTTTATTTTTTACCAATCCTTTCAATCGCATACATCCATTCAAATGGTAATACGCAGACAGGCAATTGGTGTTAAACATTTTAATCTATTGGTTCACGGATAGTGATCCTATGATTCGGATATAAGTTGTTTACTTTTTCTATATATTATTTGTATTCCTATATTATTTTCCGTCTTCCTTCAATATGGGTCATTCAAAACGTCAGGATAATAGTGCAATGTCTGTTAGCTTTTAGAAAGCACTAATTCAAACTGGTGCAGCACGTGATGATGTACTACGGTCTATTCGTAATCTATATATTCTGACAGAACCGGTAAAATCCAACGCCGAGAATAGTCAATATTTGTTGCACATGTTGAGTCACTAGACAAATATGTTGATCAATTTGAGGTATACCAACAAGAGATTCTATCTGTTCTTGTGGAATTGGATTTAACAAACAAATATGAAATTATTAACATGTTAATCTCTGGCGAGATGGAATAACTGTTCGAATTAATAGCTAAGAATTTTAAAGCATGTAAATCTTCATCGAAAGAGTCACGTAAGGTAGGTAACAGCTGGGATATCTATACATACCGTTCAGATTGTCACCTCACCTAAGAACCAATTTCTCAAATTTGATGGGAATATCGTAGGGTGGTGTTCCTTTTGGGACATGTTTTAGTCTCTTGATAATAATAATTTATATATTACGAAAATTGAGTGGTTTCATTATTTGACATCTTGTTTGTCAGGTCTGGGGTTAGCTGTAGTTAAGGTAGTATCATTGACAGTCGTTAACCACAATATTGCATGAAATGCGTTGGTAAATTTTTTAAAAATCATCGACTGCTAACAACGGCGCATATTGACAAATTATTTGCTTTTAGCTCACACAAACGGTAGTCTTTGTTCTTATTCGTACATATATCTCTGAAAAACATTGCCACTATTAAGATACTTAGGATAGAGGATAATTCAGGCTTCCTATTATTCTATATTGGTACGCAGGTAGTGGATACAGAGACCAGACGACTATTTGAAGCTAATTTATCTCAATCTGAAATACCTACTTGGACCACTTGTTGAACTTCACGTTTCAGAGGTGCAGCATTTTAGAAAAACGTAGGAAGTAACAATGATAGGCACGAAGTGGTGGTAAAAAAAACCGTTGAGGAAGACTAAGGGCGGTGTTTCCGGGAAAGCATCTTTTGCAACTACTACATCTCTAAATTTTTCGATGTGTCTTTTGTGCCAACACGAGCAGCTTAATTTAACAGTGTTTTTTGTTTGAAAAGAAGCCAGTGTATGCGAGATACGAATTCGTCACTTATAATTCTTTGGGTTTTGTATGTTTAAGTTGGAGTATTTAGCAAATTCTCAACCTACAGGTGTAGAATGTGTGAAAGTTAGAACAATACATTACCTTGTAAGAATCTGAACGAGTCAGCGTCCAAAATTGTCGATGAAGTTCAAAGACCTGAATTGTCGACCAAAAGCGGAAAGACAACTGATAATTCAAAAACTTTACAGGTATTACTTGTACAGATGCCACAATAGTATTAGAGACAGCTATAGTGCGTGTTCGTCACATGATAGGAGAGTTACAGACAGTTTCTTTCTGAGTTTCGGGGGTATTGTCGTTTCCAACCCCGCAGTCACCTTCTATTAGCGCTGAGCACTACTCAAGAGGACATACAGGCGTCTGACCCACCGCGAAGGCGGGCCAGCGTCGACATAGGGCCGACTAACATCGATACCACGTCTGTGTGCAGGGGTTACCGTACTGAACAGAAACGGCGTACTGGGCAGAAATGCCGTTTCTACCTTCAGTGGAGCCGCAGTATCTAGTAACTACTTCCCCTGATTCTGGCCAGGAGCAACCTCCGGTAATGGTGTCCACCGTTAAATAGGTCGTGCGTCCCGGGAGGAACCGTAGGCCATTCAACCGTTACGCAGATCCGCTTGGTAACCACTCTCGTCCTGCAGGATAGCCCCTCCGGGTCCTACACCTACGTCGCCCGGCCGTCCGACCAGTAGACCGTTTGACCAGGCGCCGCGAGGGGGCATCGATCGCTATTGACATTGTCAATGATGCATCCTCCCTCCCCGGAGTAGCTTTTTACATCACCTTAGGATTTCGACGCCTTGCCCAGCGTCTACCAGTTTCTGGTCTCTGCGCCAGCGGAACATTGGTATCCATAGCGTAGTACAGGTGGGTGACGGGTTCCTATGGTAACCACATGCCCGAGGCTGTTCAAACGCTCAGTCACTTTGGCCGTCCGAAGACGTTGCCCATCTGGCACCACCAGGAAATGTGACTATGAAACTACAGTCACATTGCTATGGCTATGGTTTCAACAGATTAAAGAAAATTATATCCAGTATGAATTTTATTAGATTGTGGTTCTCAGGTTCTGCTATTAGCTCTGAGTGATAGCAGACACCTACATTAGATCATTACCTAAAGTCGTCCGTAATCTTTATCTTTATCTGGTGCTAGCCGATCCAAGTTTTGATATACCAGTCTCAATTGACAGGATAATCGATAATGATTTGTATCCGCTTTTATTATAATCCAGAGTAAAAATTATTCATAGTCCAGGACTACCATCGGCCATGAACATACATTTAGGTTAGATAGTCGTTGATGCCTTACAAGGGTCATCATAATCTCCTTTAGTGTCATTGACATTGGTACAGTCTCATTAGTAGATTGAATATTGCAACAATTCTAGGAGGTTAAAGAACAATCAGGTGATAAAACGCCAATTACTGAAGAAGATCAATATGAAGATTGGTTTTGGAAGATTGTCACCTGAGATACGAAACGATGGTTTTGTATTGCCCTTTCGTTTTGTGCCGAGATGTGTCCAAAACTAGATAAATCAGAGACAAGTCTCGCGGTCTGAACTTATTACGTTCAATGGCTTTAACTCGTCTATATAACTTTGAACGAAAGTTATTTAAAGATCCCGATCTATATACATCTTATGAATTAATTTATAATAAAAATTATAATTGGTCTACAAATAGTCAAAATATTATGGTTTTAATACACATATTAACTTTGTTAAACGTGTATATGTAGGTTGTGGATTCGATCATTCGTTGTGAAACAATCTACATACCTATCTGTTTCCGAAATATTTTGGAACCATACTGGTCATGCAATTTCCAGTAGAGTCTTAAATATTTATTAGAATAATAACTAATACTATTTATAAGTTGGTTAATAGTCCGTAGTTTACTCTTAAACTTAATGCCTATATAGTTTTTAATGGTCACATAAATACATTTATATATTATAAAATATATTATTATGTTTTATATTTATAAAACTTAAAAATTTAGATTTTATGTTAACATATAAAATTGTTTATAAACAGAGCCATTAGACAAACATATATTCGATTTAGAAGCAGATGATTGTGAGTGAACTTTTGTTAATAATCTATCCTTCAAATGTAATTTTTAATAGAATTAACTCATCATGTTAACTCTGTGACTCAACTATATATTAGGTTTGAGATTTGCTAAGCTTAAAATAACTTTATTAGATACAAAGTCTAACCGGGGACCTTTTTCTTAGGAAATTTGATGGCCGTCCACGATAATTTATTAAGGGTGATATGAGGCTTATTGTCTTGGATGGCAAGGGTAGTTTGCTGTAACGAGTTAGATCAGACAAACCGGTAATAGATATCGAGTAATAGTTACTCCTTGGCACTTTAAGCAGAAAACCGATTCCCAAGATTCCTCATCACCACCCTATGCCACACCTAGTCACGAAGTGTCTTACTCCATAGTCAGACAGTCTTACACAGTTGTTTCTAGGAACTTTCTTGGGTTGCGCGTTTTACAATACCTAGCGTCTTCTTGATGACACCCCAAATTGCCTTCCTTTCATTATTTTCTAATTTTTTAACATAAAAGAGTTTATTGATATTGATAAAAAAAAAACGAGTTACATTTCAAAATGTTATAAAATTGATTGAAAAGTGGTAATAAGTTGCACAATTTCTACCATATCAATGCAGTACTATTTTCAATTTTTGGTATACATTTAAAGTCTCTGATATTATAATTTACTCATTTCTAAATAATTTCTTCAATATTTAGCAGTTTTTCTATACGCTTATAATATTATTGAAATATAGTTACAAACGTATATATAAAATGAATATAATATATAAAAAAAAACCTTCACTGGCTAATTATCTTATATGGAATCAGGCCATATTTCATTTTTAAAATCACTTGAAAATTTAAATCATTTCTCAGGAAATTGTATTTATAGAGTTATCTTTTTTATTGATTTTAAAATTTGATTCCATAGAAGGCGACACATTTCATTTTTTCATGACAATTCAATGAGTTGTATATAATACAAAAAAATTGTTTTGCTTGGGTATACATAACACACTCCAATACATTTTTATAAAATTTGGAACTAGTACCACTCAGTACCACGCATATTCACAAAGTTCATATTACAACGTTTATAAGCAAAAAAAAAAGTAAACACCTAAATATTTTTTAAAACATGCTCGGAAACAGACATCCACAGCATAAAAAGGATTAAGAAAATATAGCATTAACTGTTATATAGTTTAAAATATAAGCAAAACACAGAAAAATTATACAAACAACTATCATAGTAACAAAGTATAGCCTATATATACATATATATATATATAAATTATATCTTAATAATGTTATAAATCTTTAGTTCGATGTCCTGGAGAAAAAACAAAAGAATATTATTGTAAGTAATATTTCCTAAATATTTCACATATAATTGATATATTGTATGTATAGGGAGATCGGGGATAGTTGTAATGCATTTTATACTTACAGCTATATGTTATGAAAAAATTATCACTTAAGTACTCTTTTTATATCAATAGATAGAAAATGTTGTATAGATTATTGGTATAAGCTACAGTAATACAATAGTAAATGCATTAATTTTAATTTGGTAATTTTTTTTTGTGCCTACTCATCCAACAACAAAAAGCTCATTATAGACTACTTGTGACGAATTTTCTGATATATTTTTATTAGAAGGAAACAAAATTACAGTAACTACTGTCATATCTCAAAAAATGATCGGGTAAGTATATAATAATATGCACACCTTAATAAATTAAGGTGTTATATAAGAATACTGCACAATTAATTTTGAAATAGGTACTCGATTATACAGTGTTATTTAGTTAACCTCATTTCTCTTAATGACCTTCCTTCTATTACCGGTAGAAGGGTTTCCGGGGTATAGTTGGTTTGAACAAATGGACAGAAATGTACTTAATTCTTCAACTGGAAATTAATGTTTATATTGTGTCTATAAATTAAATTATAATATTTTTTTTTATCTCTACTAATATATATTGTTCTACACTACCGTATGCGACTCAACAAATATTTTTGAAGTTAATTTCAAACAATTTCTCGTTTCGAAAGTCTAGTCACCAATAATGGCGAACGTAAAATATTAACTTACAAGACAAGCTCAAATGGCTTTGAAATAAAAGTAAACATAAAACACGAGACATAACAAGTGTGAAAATCCACCTGAAATATAAATAATTTCGTTTTATACTTAACTAACTTAATATGTATGATGTAGCGACGCAATCTGGTGGTTTTCCCGAATGATTATAGTCTATAGACCTATGTTGAGTATAGATAACTAAATATATATAATCTACATAAAGTTGAAAGATAATTGATAAAAAAATATCTATATAAAGATAATAGATAATCACTTTTTATTTAGATGAAAATAAAGTTAAAATATTTTAATTTGTTGTTTAGATTTTGATATTAATATAAATAATAATTTTAAATACCTATATCATATACAATTTTCCTAACTGAATTTACTTTACCTAAAAAATATAAACTGTATCTAATACTACGAGTATGTGCATCTTTACTATAATCAATCCATTTTTTGATGTTTACTAACATTAACAATAATGGTTTGATATTTTATCATCTCGGTTGATTGAGTTGAAGTCGAAGATATATATTTTGACTGATTAACTGTAAAAAGCGGTGTGGGACAACTTTTTAGAATTACTGAAATTAAAAAACCCTTCATTTTTATGAATATTGCTATACTGTATAGGTAGTTAATTGAATGATAATTTTTTTTAGCTTTAAGCCGACTGTATTGGATCCTTCGATTATAATCGATTAATCGGTATTCGATTAATCGTCACGATACATCGATTATTATCGATATATCGCATCATCGATTAAAAAATAGAATAATCGACTTAATTAAATCATTATTAAATCATGATAATTTAAATTGATTATAATTTGATCATTATAAAAACGAATATCTAATAAATTAATGAACTGTGTTTTCAATAACATCTGTGTTCATACTAATATATTATATTGCATGAAAGAAAACCTTACCATCTCCATTTTTTATCGCTTGATGTATTCCCACGCTTTCGCCTTATCACCCACAATTCTTGAAATCGGCTTTTGCGATCTTTGCTGACGTTAATTTATGTCATAGACATCGGACAACCTTTTTTTGTCCTCGAATCATCTGGTTCGTCTGACTTATATACCATATATATTTATATATATATATATATTTATTCGTCCAGAATACGCGTATATGTACCTATGGCTATAGTATAAGTATATTATTTATTTATTACTTGCAAAGATGTAGTGTTATCTGAATAGTTTAAATACGATAAATTGTGATTGTTTTATTATCTCGATAAGGTAATGGTATAGAACGTTAACAAATCAACAGTATTTTTAAAAATATATATAAACTGAGGTATACGAATTATATTTAAAAGTAATTCCAAAATACTTAAATATAAATAAGGAGTTTTATTCAAAAAAAGTTACAAGGTGTTACAATCATAAGCGAGGTCATGAAAAGTTAAGATGTGAATAAATGTGAAAAAAAAATGACTTACAATACTAAAACAAGTGAACATTTAATGTTTTTTATTATTACTTTCTATTACTTCAAATAAATATTCAACTTCTCACTTTTAAAATAACAAAATAAAAATGCCATAATATATTTATAAATCTTTTAACATGGGCAACATTGCAAAAAATTTATTTTGTCGTCAAAAATGTTTATTGTTCAACCCAGAATTCACAGTATGTACCTATATATAATTCTACAGTATTACAATTTATTGGTCAAAAAATCAATTTTCTTTCGTAAAATAGATTAAATAGGGGTATAGGTTTGGAAATTATAGGTTTTAGAACGTTATTTGTAATATTAAAATTATTATAAGTATTATTATTATGACGGCTAGCTCTAATTTGAGCAGGATTTTTTCGCATCTTACGACCAAGAGCAGATTTGCTTTCGAGTTCAATTTCCCGTGTACATGATTTTTTATATAATTCTTCGACAGCAACTATCCTATGTCTAGTAGCTCATATACACATCGTTTGCAAGTACTCGCATACGTCTATTTAATGCACCAACATATTCTAATGATCTAAAAATATTTTGACGAATGGATTGAAAACTACTTCTAGGACCAGCTATATCTGTTTTATTAGATAAACTAAAGTCAAAAGTATAATTTTTTGATATACTCGGTGCACATAATTGGCCTTCATTGTCCTTAAATTGTATTCTAGGCTTTGGAAGGTTTTCCGAGTTACCCTGTTGACAGCATCTCAAGTAATCCTCGACAGCTTTCAGACAGGAATCGGTTAGCTTGACGAAGAACAGCGTTTTGTTTTTGCTCGTCCTTTGCTTGGACATAAGGCCATTATTCTGGTTCGACGATAACTATATTGCACCCCAGCAGTCAAAACAGCCATTGCGGTGATCCGTCGTTGCAACTGTTCGATCAATTGTCCCTAAATTCTAATACCACATCTAATTACATTCCACTATTTTCACACTCGAATAATAATCTTAACAACTATTTAAAGAAATACTACCAAAATGTACGTGGTTTGAGGACTTAAACTCATTGATCTTCGATGCTCTGTTCCTATATTCCTCCCTCATGACATTATCATCCTAACAGAAACCTAGCTATCTCCTGACATTTCTGACGCTGAACTTGGTTTGGATTATTTCACTATTTATAGGTTTGATAGGAATATTAATAACAGTTCTTATTCTCGTGATGGTGGAGTTCTCATTGCGATAAAATTTTCGATTATCTCATCCCCTATTACTCTCACTAATCCTAGCATATAGCATATATTTGTCCTCCTCTCCATTAATCACTCCTCTCTTCTGATTGGGGCCACTCACTTACCTCCATCTAGCTCAATCTTAGTCATTGAATCTCATATATCAACGATTGAACAATTACTTTCGAACCATAAGCCAGACGTGGTTCTTCTCCTTGGATACTATAATATGCCTTGTGAATCAGGAGTTCTGATGAACTTGATCTTTCTGCTTCTGGAGATCTTACACCTGCTTCCGCTCTTATCATTGATTCCTTTTCCTTCTTTAACTTATTCCAATTTCATCATATCGCCAACTGTTCAGGTAACATTCTTGATTTAGTTTTATCTAATTCCAAAGCACTGTCAGTAACCTAATCCACTTCGACTCTAATCAAACCCGATCTTTATCATCCTCCATTAGTTATCCAATATCACTATCCTAAACTACCTATAATAGATGTCACGAGTTCATATTTTGATTTTAAAATTGGTGATTACTCTTCAATCTCCAACTTCATAGACTCTTTCAACTGGGAAGCCACGTTTTCCTTATATTCCGTTAATGACGCTTCCACTGTTTCCAACGATGCCCTACTCAACTCTATTCTTCATTTTGTACCCAAAAAGATCTTCAGAACCCCTAAATTTGCTCATTGGGTATCACTTTTCTTAAGAATTTCTCTAATTTTTTCCTATATCAAAAGAAGATCTCGTTCAGGCAAATCGGCCGTTACAAGCAGTTTAGTATTTTCTAATTATATCCTGGGTAGTCTTGAATCCGGCTCTTAAGTAGATGCGATATTTACCGACTTCAAAAAGACCTTTGGTACGGTTGACCACGGTACTCTCATCAGAATCTTAGATAATCTTGGTTTTGGAAATCCACTTCTTTCTTGGTTATCATTTTATCTGAGAAGACAATTTATCTCCATCAATGGAGTGTTTTCTGATTTTTCTATCATACCTTTTGGCGTTAATCAAGGTGGCCATCTCAGTCCTCTAATATTCATCCTCTATAGTCTATATTAACTCTCTTATTGATTTTCTCTTATATTCTAAAGTACTTCTATTCACTGACGACATCAAACTATTCCTCAAAGTTAACTCACCTTCTGACTGCCTGCTTCTTGAATCAGATCTCGACACCTTCACAGACTGTTCTAAGCAGCTGAACCTTACTCTTAATACCAGCAAATGTCACACTATGTCCTTTACTCTCAAAATTTCTGCTATCTCTCACACCTATCTTCTGGAAGGCTCTGTAGTTAACCGCGTCTCCATTATCAAAGACCTTGGCATCTACTTCTCTCCTACTCTTTCCTTTGAATTTTGTATAAACAATATGATTGGTAGAGTCCTTAAAGATTTAGGAATTATTAAACTTAAAACAACTAACTTCTATTCTATCTTTTGTTTTCGTGTTCTTTATTTGTCCTTGATTCGATGTATACTGGAGTATGGGGTGTTAGTTTGGCATCCCTATCTAGCTCGTGATGAGCACTGAATAGAAAGAGTCCAAATCCGAAAAATAATTTTTATCTTATGTTGCTTTCCTCCTAAAAATTTATCATCCTCAACACGATTATTCTCCTATTCGTTCCGCCCGACGACTTTTATCCTTACCCCCCCCCCCTGTCAAATCGACGCCGACAATTCTTTTATAAAATCTCTTCTTAATGGCTCCATTGATTCACCTGATCTCCTATCCAAAATATCCTTCCGAGTTCCCACCCACAATACTAGAAACCACTCCCATTTCGAACTCCCACATCATCACACCTTATATGGTCAAAATCATCCCATACACAGAATGCTATGACGTCTCAATGAGTTTATTTCTCACCACTTTTTCTAGAAACAAGATAAATACTTAAAATTTATTTTTTATATATAATTTATGTTTGCTCAACTATATTTTTTTGAAATTAACTGTTGACATTTTGTGGATGAAAAAGTAAAAATGTTGAATGTTTAACATGTTTAAGTAAAATTGTAAAAAAGTGGCTTTATGGTAGGTACTTAATTTCAAAATAGTAACTTTTAGTGACTAACTAAAAATTAGTGATTTATTATTATAGTTATTATTTGTTCTTACACACGCTTGAAAAATACTTTTGAACATTACAAAATATAGAATATGGAAGAAAACAGAAGTAAATTTGGGAGAACACCAGTTCGGATTTAGACAAGGAATGTGTACAAGGGAAGCTATTTTAGCTTTGAGAACGATTGCAGAAATAAAACTAAGTATGAACAGGAATACATATATAGGGTTTATCGATAAAAAAAAAAGACATTCTACACTGTAAGTTGGAACTTATTGATTTAACCCCTTGAAAAGAACTGGTCTGGATTGGAGAGACAGAAGAATTATTTTGGAACTATATAAAGACCAAAAGATAATTATTAGAATAGGAGACTGTGTATCCACAGCTAGAATCCGCAGTGGAATGAGACAAGGCTGTTCTTTGTCATCATACTTAATCAATATATTCGTAGAAGAAGTTGTTCATGAATTTAAAGTAAAAGCTTAAGGTGTAAAAATAAATGGAAAGGCAATCCATTGTATCAGATTTGCCGATGACATTGCCATGGTAACAGAGACAGTGAAAGATATTCAACAATCACTGGCTACATTTAATGAAATATTAAGATAATACCTTATGAAGATCAATGTAAAGCAAACAAAAGTCATGATAGTAAGTAAAGAGAGCAGATTCTCCATTGTTAATATACGATTAGATAACAAAACAAAGATGTTTGGTAGAAATAAGACACCGAATAGCCATGGTAAAGAAAGCCTTCACATAAAAAAGACAACTACTTACGAATAAAAATCTTAGTCTTAAAATCAGAAAAAACTTTGCCAAAAGCTATATATGGAGTGTTTTTTTGTATGGTTGTGAAATCTGGACCTTAACAGCACAAGATAAAAAAAAAAAAAATTGAACCGACGCTGGAAGGCATTCCAAACGGTATTTTTCAACGAATGCGTATTAGGTATACGTAGGTATTAGGTATTATATAGGTAGGCATATACATAGGTTGATATTTTCTGTGGGGGAATTCAACAAAGATAAAGAAAAAAAGATACTTGTTGTAATCCTTGAGTCCTTGATAACAAAACACAGATTGGGCATGCTATGCCTATTCTATCTCCTCAAATTGGATGTACATTTTTATATCCCAATGTGTATTAGAGTACTTTTCGTAAATAAAATTGACATTCTGATCATTGTCTGTATAGGCCCAAATTAGATAATGGCTATATATGGTAGTTAAGAATTAGTGGGGAATCTTTGGTGTGTTTGGCGGTTTATACGGGATTTGTACTGAGATTCAACGCCGAATATTATTATGAATATAATATTATAGGATAGCCATATTTATTAAATTACAACTATTCTAACTTTATTTTATACATTTTATCAATTTAATGGGTAAAATAAAAAGGTCATTCACGTAAAACTTCTACGAAAATCAAGAAATCGTTTTGAAAAATGGCAGAATGTCACCAAAGAATGTAATTTTTCTCAAATTTTAAAAATGTGTTAACTTCATTTTTATTTTTATTCGTTGCATTGACAATTTTCATTTTTATGAAAATCTAATAAAAAAAATATTGACTTCTCAATTATTTACTATTTTACATTATAAAATGGGCATTTAAATAAATAAAAAAAAACCATGAAAAAAAACGGGATCAACATCAAATGGAAGTTTATCGAGTAAATAGGATACAACGCTGAAAAACGGGACCTATAGACACTCCTAATATATTTTGTTTATAATTTGAGTACTTGTGGATTTTCTAATGATAAAATGAAAAAACTCAATTCCACAAAATACGATTTACTTTTATTTCCTCTAATATATTATTTACGTTAGATGATTCAACTATTATTCTCATATTAATAATACTATTTTCAAGGTATGTGGCGTCTCTAATAAATATATGATTATATATCGAGGATTCTAGATTCTACCCATCTAAACAACTTTATGCTAGTGATAGCATATCACAGTTCTGTCAGCCTAAAGATGATATAACGTTGTAATGTTGTACATGGTATATTATGAAGAAGCGTACTATCATCAAATCCTAACTTGTGGTACTTGGTATTTAAAATTTTGTAATAATCGTTAAGTATATAAGAATTTATAATTAAGTTTTTTTAATTAAGCTCATTGATCCCACATAATATAATAATTGATTATATTAAATCCTTTAAAATATTTTTAACTGTATATAACTTGTATGTGTATATAAAATTATTTGTAAATGTATAATATTAATATTGTTGTTATTTCCATATTTACAGCTGATAGCCTCACAACAGGTATGTTACAGTATTCGGTATAAAAAAAACTAAAAACTGTATATAGGTTTAAACAAATATGTATATATATATATATATTCTTGCCATGACTATTTAAAAAAATACTATAACTACTAAAGTATTATACTACTATAATTATAAATATTCTTGGTACATTGTTATTCGTAACATTTTCCTTTACTTTCCGAAAAACCATCAATACCCAATTATTCTCCTACATCAGCAAAATTATCAAGATATGTTTATAAGTTTATTTCATCACGATTCTGGTAAATATGTATTAAAAATTTGCTAAAGTCTTTCATATCCAAAAACTTTAGTTCAGGCAACTGACAGCTCCCATCCTTGTTCATAAGCTAAAACAGCGATTCTCAAACTGGGGATGGCCAACAGTCTATTTAAAAGGTCCCCCATATAAATATTAATAATAAATAACTAGTAAGGTTTTTTGTAAATATCATCATGATAATCATTGTTGAGAATTACAATTGATAAAAGTTTAAGATTGTCGATAAAAACGTAATATGAAATTTAGGACGGGAAATATTTCTAAATAGATATAAAGATAACCGATAATGCGCGTTTTTATCGGTGTTCTGAACGGTCTAAGCGTCAGTTGCAAGTAGTACACCAGCTGAAGTGAATTGTATGTTTATAATTTTTATTTTTCACGTAAATAATAAATATACCACCTTGCTCATAAGCTAAAACGTGCATCATTGCTTGTGTTTTAAACTACTGAATCGCATATAGGTTCGCTAAATTATAAGTATTTAAATGTATTCAATTACTTACTACTGTTTCTCAGTACCTCAGACTTGCAATCTGCCTTAATTTAAATCTATTGAAATCTGTTATTTCTAAAACTTCCAATCTCCTATAATCATAAACTATGATCATTCCATTGTGAAATTAAAAAATTTAATTAATTCACATATTATATGGATTTTGTATCATTTAAAAATAACTACAAACGAGACATCGTATAAATTAAGTATTCACCAAATTAATGAGGAGATTATCGATCATTTTATAATTATTAGTTTCAATCAAATTTTTTTCTATCATAAAAAACTGTTTTTAAATAGTCGGGCTAGAAAAATTATCTTTACTCTCAGTCGGCTTTGATAAATGTGTATTTAAATTACTCCAAGTCTATCAAATATATAATTATAATATTTATTTACCGTATGAGATTATTTCAATAAAAACTTTCATTCTACAAATTGATTATTTATACAAGTTTTTTTAATTTCGTGCGCATATGTAAGTAATCTAATTTATAATATAAAATATAATTTATTGTGTTTTAGATTATGGTTTCGGCTACTGGCAAAATCTTGTGATATATGGTATGATTATTAAAAATTGCTATACAATTTTTACAAAGTAAAAAAATACGTTATACCTACATTCACGCACGCATAGTAAATAATGATCCAGTATTAGCTTTATTTTTTCTGAGGTTAAATTTAATTTAATTACAAACTCTTGATTTATTTATTTTCGATTTTCCTAAATTATGATTTACTTATTTGTACTTTTATAACACTGTTTTAATAATAAAAAAAAAAAAGATTTAGTTTTTTTATTTAAACATTTAACTAATTTAGATAATACATTAAGGAGAAGGGGTATAATTTAATATTCTGAGAGTAGCTATGTACTATGTAAGCCTAGTATTTCTACATTGATGTTTTTTTTTTAAATTTTTACTCAACCCATTCACTACATATATATATATAAATATATTGGTTTATATATATGGTTTTCTTTATATATTTTCTCAGAAATATATCATTGAAAAATCTAGACATTCTCCTTTCTGCACTGAATATAAAATTTTTTTTTCATTGATGAATTTTATTTCTTATAGGTGAATGTAAAACCGCTAAGATGTACTGCTATGATATTTGTTATAAATGCTATGTATTGCACTAAATGAAAACCTTTTTTTATGTTATAAAGTATGTCCACGCCTTATAAAGTGTAATAATGTTTGGATATACATTGTATTTGCAATTATTTCTGTGTTCAATATCAAACTCAAGGCCTATTTATTATTAATTATTTATATAGTTACATTTATAATTTAAAAATCAAAAATTGATTTCTCTATTTCTTAAATGAAGAAGAGGAACTAAATTGTGGAATGAACATAACAAATATATAAGTACCTATTGTAATTTACTTAAATATAATAAAACCGTAATTTAAAAAACTGCACTATATATAGAAAGAGACATAAAAAAATAAAATAACATACTTATTAATATTTACTAATAGTTTTTCTGAATTTATGTTATATTAATTTGCCACAATAAATGTGTATTATTATTATAGCACATTAAATTATCTTATACACATACATTTTGGATCATAATTATTGTATAAATGTTAAATTTTTCATTGAAAATGCACTATTTATGTATAAACATGTATATAATCTTAATTCAACATTAATTTATTTACACATAATTCAAAATATATTTTCGTATTAAGTATGTATACTAATATTATATTAATATATCTATATTTAAAAAAAAAAATATTAAAAATTGATATTAATTGAATAAATATATAATATATATATATATATATTTTTTTTTTTCAATGAAACTTTCAATATACCTAAATTACAAGGTGCAGTGTATTTATTATATTGCTAAGACCTAATTCAGTGGAACTCAAAGATTAAGACCTACAAAAAACCAATTAAAATAATACGACAATTTAAAAATATAATATTTATACAGTCGTTCAATTAATTATTTATATTTGGATTTAAATACATACCAATTATTATCTGTATGTGTATCTCTATTTAAATACAATTTTAAAAGTAAATTTTACAAGACTGTAAAACAGTGGTGTAATATTGGACCTGTAAAGTACTATATATATAAAAATATATGTATATGTATGTATGTATGTATATAGAAATGTATATAGTATGTATATAGAAATTGATATAAAACATATTAATACAATCGCAACATACCATATACAGTACAAATATTATATACCTCGTCTTGTGACGATAAAAGTGCGACATAAATAATTTTTAATTTAAGAGGGGTGCGAGTCGGGATGCCGATTTAGACTGCGACGGCATATAATATTATAGCCACATATTATATACAGTTGTGCAGATCTGCTCACAAGTACACATATGTAGATAAAGTAATGCACATATTTTATACTATATAATATATATATAAATAGGCCGATTATACGACATGAGATAGAGTACTTTACTCGTCGAACAAGTTACTAGTGTTGTATGTGTTGAATTTTAAATAACACGACGTTGAGATAAAAAAAAAATGGTATAAATTACAGAAGTATATTCACTATATTTAAAATTTATATATGAGTACTTGTGGATAATTTATTTAAAATAAAATAAAACTCAATTCCGCTGTCTGTGTTTTGCACTGAAGATGGAAACTTTGTTTCCGTAATACTGTATTTGCTGACAATAAAAAGTACATTTTTGTGGATCTGGGTTTCAATTTTCAATTTTTTCAAATAATTCTCTTTGAGTTTATACACTATGCCAACAATTCCTGTCATGCTTTAAATACGAATAGTACACCGAGTTCGCCGGGTCCTTGTACACCTCACCTCCGCGGCTTTTATGATTTCGTGATGCAATCCAATTTACCGCCCATGTAGGAATTTATTCACTTCTGATAAAGGCCAAAACTTGTAGAGAGGGGTAATATCTGGACCGTATGGTAGATTTCGGAAGGATTACGATAGCTTTTCTGACCAAAAATTCCAATACGACATTGGTCTTTGGTCGACGCCAGTGGCCAAGATGAACCACGCGGTTTATAGATACTATAGTTTTTATATCTCATAGTAATTAATTTCAAATCGTAGGACTTCCGTAGTATTTTTCACAATTTTAATTAATCTTATATTGATACATTCGGACGTACTTTTATCATAGGTATAATGAAGTGTAATCGGAATTTCAAACATTTTGACTTGACAACAATAGTTATATAAAAACCAGAGAACAATAAATTCGATAGAATTCACGTGTGAACAGTTATTAGGTACCTACTATATTTTATTATACTGCAGTTATAATTTACACATAGTATATTTAACGGTAAATGTAAAAATTCAAAATTTTGATTGAATTTGTATTAATGTGTAGTTGTGAGGTTATGTGAAAATCGTTACACCTAATTTACATAGTAAATTTGATCAATTTTTGAATTACTTAATTTGTCAACCCATTAATTGAAAAAAAATTAGAGATGAACGATTATGTTCTAGAAAGCTAATACCAGTTTCCGTCGAGTATTTTTTAAATTAATTACCTAATTAATAATTTTGTTCCCAAAATCTTCGTTCATCGACTATTCAAAATTAGTTACTTGAAACAGCCCGACTTTATTCCGGACTGCCTCATGAATTATTAGAACAAATGATTGTTGCTAAAATCTTTTATTATGAATATAATATATACATAAAATATTTAATTCAGTGTTTGTTTATACAATATTTACAATATAAGGCTGGGGTTCGCCGGGAGGAGATACAAAGATTGACTCCTAGAGCCCCACGTCCGGGAGGGACGTTCCCTAACAACCCTATTTGGAGAAGCGGGTTACCAAAGCCTATCACCCGGGTCGGGTTATCTTCCGACAGGTTTCGGGGAACGCGTGATCTTCGATGGGGATCACAAGGTTTTCATTAATTAAGTATGAATTAAATGTTGACGTACATGTATATATATATATATATAGTGAGAGAGAGAGAGAGAGGCAGAGAGAGAGAAAGGAATATATTTACGTATTGGACGATGGGCCGCGCCGCTGGTGTGCAGTTCCGATATCCGCATGGATCCCGTCCTCGTGTCGGGAATCAACTGTCCCCGGTTGGCTATGGATCGACGGTGGTCCCTTCTACGGTTTGGCTTGGCCTGATAAGGCCCACCGTGTGTTCAGCCCGAAGGTCCCGGGGGTAAAACTGGGGTAATACGATCCGCTGAGATGTCCTACTGAGGGTGGTCGTAGTTGCTCCTTAGTCCACTCTGGTCCCACGCCGGAGGTATGGATGTTGGGTACACTGGTTGTAGACCGTCCGTCTCAGTAATTGGTCCCCCGATGGGGCAGGACGACAGGTCACACGAGTCCGGTAGACGGGGGCGAGGGTGTCCGGGGAACTCGCTTCTAACCGCCCACAGCAACGGATCGGAGTGGCCTGGAAACTGGATCTGGCGACCGGTTGATGCAGATGTCCGGGACGCATATTAACATACTGTACATTGCTACGCGACCGGTAGTTTCTGATTGGTCTATTCAAATTTACCGCCGTTTTATCATATATTTTTTTTTATCAAATATCACTATACCAATCTCAATTCATTGCATTAAATTAGTTTAATAACTAATAATTTCAAGTTTTCAGTCATCAGTCTGTATTTGACATTTGTGACTTTGTGTGTCGTTTCTTTATAGTTCAATTTTTGAGAAAGTGATTGTAAATGGTAAGAAATAAAAATAGTCTTTTGGTTGGTCGTTCAGTTTTTGAACTTGTATTAGTTAGCAATCTTATTCAGAAAAAGAAAATGCATCATTATGTAGGTATGATACAAAATATTTGAATTAGTTTTAAATTAGTTTAATTTAGTATAGTTTTATAAAACTATTTAAAATAGTTTAATTTTATTTCTTACCATTTACAATCACTTTCTCTAAAATTGAACTATAAAGAAACGACACACAAAGTCACAAATGTCAAATACAGACTGATGACTGAAAACTTGAAATTATTAGTTATTAAACTAGTTTAATGCAATGAATTGAGATAGGTATAGTGATATTTGATAAAAAAATATATGATAAAACGGCGGTAAATTTGAATAGACCAATCAGAAACTACCGGTCGCGTAGCAATGTACAGTATGTTAATATGCGTCCGGGACGCCCACTGTCGGCCGCAGCTGCTAACGGGTCCACTGGTCCTTGATCGCAGCCGATAGAGTCTTCTCGTGTGGTGTCGAACAAAGATTAGGAAAGTAGAATTTACATAACTTGTAAAAATAGCGTTCAAAGAGGAATATAGGTATAACTTGTAAAAGTAGTGACCTTTAGGAAGAAACTGACATAACTCGTAAAAGTAGCGGTCAGGGGGAAATAAGGCAGGTGGAAATGTAGTTCGACTGATACACCGCTATTATAGAGCTTTTGGTCACAGTACTCCTACGGTAGGATAGATATTTCCGATTTTAAATCTCTTATTGGTATATAAGAGAAAGAGAAATCGGAAATTTTTTTGCTATACGGACGGCCGAAGGCCTGTGGCCTCTCGTCAGGCGTGAGCCTATGGAGAGGTGGATGAAGTGGTTTTGAATAATTTGCTCGTCAGGATTTTACTTGATTTTGTGTATAGTTTAGACCAATCGTATGGCCGAAATTTCTTTTGTTTTACTGTAGTTGCTTCGGAACGTCCTAGTTGGTGGATGTGAGGGAAAATAGATTTTCCAGTGTTGTAGAAGGTCTTTTGGGAATCATGTTTGACTTGTTCGCGTATTGTGTGTGGGGAGTTTGGTAGATTGTCGGATGTTGAGGTTTGAAACGTATGGCTGAGCTGCTGTGATAGTATGAAGGCATTTGTTTTGAAATCGGAAATGGGATGTCGTTCGACTTTGCCTTTGCCTTTGCTTGTTGGACGGCCGAAAGGCCTATTTCCTTATTTCAGGCGTGAGCCTTTTATAAGTTATCTGAAATGTTGGTTCAGTTGATGGTATGGATGAGTGTTTGTGTTCATTGGAGGACGGGATTAATTAATTTTGGGACCACTCATAAGGTCGGGCGTGTGGTCTGGCACGCTGGCGAGTCGAAGTTTCAGGTTTATGTTTGGCAAGGTTGCGGATGTGTTCGAGAGTAGAAAAATTGTTTTTGAAGAAGAGGATTTTTGATTGGTTGTGGATGAAGTTGCGTAATGATGGTGTTCTGAAAGTTGCTAATAGGGTTTTTGTTGATACGTATCTGGGGTTACCTGATATCGTCCGAAGACAGGTGTTTTGAGTGGTTTCAAGGCTAAGCCATTTGGACTTTGAGATTAAGGAGCCCCAGGCTTGGCCACCGTAAGTCGTGATTGGTCTGATATAGAGTATTATGAGGTGTTTGATCTTGATCGGAATTGGGCTGCGACGGTTGAGGAATGGGTATAGGTAGTGTCTGATTTTATTTGCTTTGATAACGAGTTGCTTGATGTGTGTTGAAAATGTGAGATGATTATCGAAAGTGATTCCTAAATATTTGGCTGATGTTGCCCAAGGTATTTCCTGGTCGAATAGGGTCATTGGTTTCGGAAGCTTTCTGTGGTGGGTAAATAGTACGACGACTGTTTTTAAAATATTTATTCGGAGGCGCCATTTGGTGAACCACAAGGAGGCGTTGTCAATTTGATGTTGGAGACGGATAACAGCCCAACGAGGATTTTTGTCCGTGCTATGAAACATAGTGTCATCGGCAAAAAGCGAGAGTTTCGTTTTTTCCGAGACCGGGATGTCATTTGTGTAAATGAGATATAGAAACGGCGACAGGCAGGACCTCTGAGGTACTCCGACTAGGATTGGTCTAACCGTTGAGAGGGTGTCTTCGACACGGACGCAGAAGTGTCTTCGGTGGAAGAATGAGTAAATCATTTTTGTAAGGTGAGTTGGCGTTTTTAGTTGGTGTAATTTGTGGATAAGGCCGTCGTGCCAAACCCGGTCGAACGCCTTTTCGACGTCTAAGAAAATTGACGCGGTAGTTCTTTTGTTGTTCAGGCTGACGCATAGTTCATTTGTCATTTTCACTAGTTAGAGAGTGGTGGAGTGTTCCCTTCGAAAAGCAAACTGTTCTTGGCGAATTTTTCCTCCTATCGAGTTTTTTAATTCCTTTAGAATGATTCGCTCGAATATTTTTGATAGGGAGGATAGTAGTGCTATAGGGCGGTAGTTGGACGGATTTCTGGGGTCTTTCCCCGTCTTTGGGATGGTAATGATGATTGCTCTTTTCCAGCTGTCTGGAAAGTAGCTGATCCGGAGGCAACTGTTTATGATTCGTGTTAGGAATAAAATGACTTTTGTGGGATAATATTTTAGCACCATGTTAGATATCGAGTCTTCCCCGGATGCTTTTCGTTTGGAAGTTTTTGAATGAGATATTGGACCGTGCCTGGCGTAGTGAAAGTAGAGTTTTGGATAGGTGCGGCATTTACTGTTTGAACGTCGGCAGTTACGTCCGGAAGATTTTGGCCCAGGTTAAGGGTGAATTGGGTTTCGTAAGTATCGGCGAAAATTTCTGCTTTTTCGGACGCGGAGTAGATCGGCCCTGTTGGTCCCCACAGCGGATGGGTCGCCGGGGATTTGTTGAGTAATTGTTTGTTTAATTTGTAGATTGAGTTTAGATTATGGCTGATAGAGTCGATGAACATATCCCATTGGTCTTGTTTGTGGGTGGTTAGTATATCTCTGATGAATTTGATTTTTGCATTAAGCAAACGTTTTGTGGCTGGGTCACGGAAACGCTGCCATAGGCGGCGAATTCTGTTTTTCTCCAATATTTCATCGTAGATTTCGGCTGGGAGTATAAGATTTGGACATTTGTGGT
>JAIPRL010006426.1:0-27409 GCA_025469235.1 Pemphigus obesinymphae
CAGGGTGGTGGATATACGTATTAAACACCGTACCGAGCCGGTCGACGACAACGATGGTGTGGGGTGCCGGTAGGTATACATAGGCGCGCGACGTTTCTGACGAGGCCTAAATGCGTTACGTTACAAATTTCATTGTTTTAATTTAAGATAATTTTAAATATGAAAATAGATACGCATATTTTGAAAAATAAAACTTGTAAAATGATACGGCGTGGGAAGTAAATGATACCAATTTAAGATGTGAAATCTTACCTTCGAACAAATATTCTGTTTTATTGGAATTATTCTTTTGAAAAATCTTGAATTTTTTTTATATATATTATTTTCTTACATTTATTTTAAATGTTTTTATTAATAATGAAGTTTAAAACGTTTTACAGTAATTGACGCACTCGAATATCCTCTTAAAGGCGTATTATGATATTCATAAATTATTTTTTTGTTTTTCTTCGATACTAAATGATTCTTATTTATATATTTTTACAAAAAAATATTCATATTTTTTAATATGTGACGAAAAACTATGCATACACGTTCGTATCTATTTAAGATCGTAACCCTTTTGAATAGAGTAATTGAAAATAGATTAATATTATTATCTATTAATACAAAAGTTTTTTTTTATCTCGCGTATGGATGTTAAAAATGTTGTGACGTCTATTTTTAAGAAATAAATGTCCCGTAAATTAGAAAATATTTTCATTTGTTTTTCTTGTTTTATAATAATAAATGTATTATTCTATTCAATTATATTTTTTTTTGCTAATTTGGTTATTGGTTATTATTACTCGTATTCTTTGATACGTAATAATTAAATCATTAGAAATAGATAATATTCAAGGTTCATTTAAAAAATATGTTTTTCTTTTACTTTTTGAAATAAATCGTAATAATTATCTACTTGTTCATTTTCTTTCACCATATGAATGCTATACACCTTGTGTACAAATAATTTCATAGTCGTATTCTTCTAATCAGGACTGTTCCGTAGGGTGGGGGGTGTCTTATTCTCCAAACTTCGGAAAGTAGTCAGCAAATAGTAGAAAAATCGATGGCGTTTTTGTTGCTAATTCACGTTTTGAATGAAGTATTTTGGATTTTTGTCCAGAATTATGCAGAAATTAAATATTTTTCGGAATTTTAAATCGGCTAACTATAAATTATTAGGATTTTAATCGACAAAATTGGGCAAAAAAGATGATTATTTTTTTTTTAAACTAACCTTTGTTAGTTTTTATTTGATAAAACATTGATAGAAGTATTAAATTATTTTTTTTATATTTTAATCCCCCCGAAAATCTTTCTTCGGGACGGCACTGCTTCTAATTGTAATCTCCATCTCATTAATTGTAATAAAATATCATTTATATTAAAAAAGTAAATTAGAAGTCGATAATCAGTTTTAATTTTAATTTTTTTTTTTTTTGTATAGGTAAGGTCTAAAATATTTTACTGTCCGTATAATAGCTTAAAGTTCTTTTTAAATCACAATATATTAGTTTTAGATGTATTTAATGTTTGACTCGCGTAAGCTTTAGGTTGTTTCCCTGCGATAAAATCGAATCAATCACGTATTAACTTACGTCAGTCATTAAATTAAAATTTCCTTTATCCTGTTTTGGATAAATGAACAATAGTGGATACTTATTTAAGTTACTCAAAAATGTTTTTGCATAGATTTCTCCAATTAAATGTTACGGTTTTTTAAAGTAAAATATTTAATGGTTTTTCAATTTCTGCAAAATTATCAACAAAACTTCTATAATAATTTAATAGTTCTAGAAAAGATTTAATGTCTTAAGTGTTTTAAACCTAGGATAATATTTAATACATTGCATTTTATTTGAATCAGGATACACATGTTTCATTTAAAACATGTACTAGATATAACACTTCTTTTTATGTTCTTAATCTATTAGTTTTTTTCGATTAATCAATTAATTTTTGTTGATGATCTCGTAATCTTGAACCATGAACTACAATATCATCGATATATGCGGTACACATCTCTTTGAAAGCCATTAAAATCGATTACATTGCTATAGTGAAGGTTATTGGAGCTGAACTGAATCCAAATGGCATGCGTAAATATCCATTCTGGATTATGTAGAAAATTCGGTCTTATGAACATCGTCTTTATTAATCAAAATCTGGTGTTATCCGCTAACTAGATCAAGTGTTGTTAAGTTGTTAAATATTTAGACAAACTTAGTGATTTCAAAATCTCTAGTAATTTGGAAATATGCTTCTTCATTTTCTGTTACTTAATTTCATTTTCGAAAATTTACACAAACTCGTAAATTTTATTTTTCTTCAGAATAGGTTTTTTCTATACTATTATTAATGGAAAATTAAATGGCGATACCAAATTCCGAATAATATTATTTTTTCAGTTTTTTTACCTGTTTTTTGATTTTAACTTGATATGCTCAGGGAAGCTTATACGGTCGAATGTTTATCGGTTTTATACAACGAGACATATTTATATTATGTGTGATTATTTCAGTCAACGTTAATTAATGAAGGTAAAAAAATATTGTAAGTACTCCAATATTTTTTAAAAGATCAAAAAGATTCATTTGTTCCTCATTATTTAAATGATATATTTTTATAGAGGTTTTTAGTAATTTAGTTCTATTTCAATCTGTAATTTGTTGAATTAATGTATTTCATGAATTTTTTTCGATGAAATATATGTTTTCGTTATAGGGATACTAGGATAGTTTATATTACTGGTTAATAATTGATCAATTACGAAAGGTTGTTAGGAAATATTAATTATATTACTTATTACTCCTGAGCTTTGAGAGAGCATTGATTTCCTTTTAGGTACAATTATATTTAACAAATGTGAGACACTTTTGCCTTGATCAAATATTTTTTTTATATTTTTCGTATAGAAAAAGGTAAATTTTTGTTCGTATGTATACACTTGTTACACATTAAAATATCCGATTTTTATTTTGCTTTCCAACACTGAGATCAAGCAAAATATTTTTTTTTAGTGAAAACCACATTTTTGATTATAGGATTATGTTAGGGATTATATTATACTTTTATATTTACCTTTTTTTACATAAATTAATTTTTTTGAACATAATTCATATTATAGGTAATTCATTGAAATATTTTTTTTCTCTTCTATTAAATTTATTGTGGAATATGATTGATAATAAATTTCTAATTCAATGAATAAAATAACTGATACTTATGCACTAAAGAAAGATTAAATTATTGAATTGTGCGTATTAAAATAATTAAATATTTCGGGAAATGTTAATAAGGGTTTGTGACCTAGATTATTTAGATATTTCAGATGAGCATTAAAAACGATGATATAGACGACAGTTTCATCGATGACATAGAAAATTTATGTAGACAATTAAATTCAAACATTTTATAAGAAGAAATCTGTATCAATATTTTAAAAGGACTAAGAACTTTATAAGGATCCTTAGGAGTGTTGATTATTTACAAACGAAAACTTAACTTTAACTAAATTAGATGTTATGTTAAAAGGTATATTTTATTATTTTATGTTACCGTACGTATGCGTTCCAGAAACAGGCGAATTCCTAACAATAATTTTTACTATAAAATAGTATTTTTTTTTTTTATTCACTGGGTATCTTGTGTCTCTTCTGCAAATAAAATGTATCATGTATCACATATTAATATACACATATTTTTTTTAAGTATTTTTCCTAACCTTGGAATCATTTAAGTTGAGTCCTAGTGAATATCAAATAGCAATATTGATTATATTATTATGAATCGTACAAAAAAGTCTTTCATTTCCCTGACATCTGGTAAAATAATATTATACGACCTAAAATAGAACGTTTCGAAGACCACGTGTAAAACATTTTTAGTTGACACGGCAACCCGTTAAAGTAATTGGCATGATATAATACTAAAGAGTCTTGGTCAGTATCAATATACGCAAATGACAATGTTTAAACATTTTTACAATCCTGTGCTGTATTAATTTTTTGATTTTTATTTCAATGAAAATCTTCAATTTTGTACTCCGTGAGGGTAAACGATCAAGAGATGCTGTGTACTGAAAATGACTTCAAGCTTTGTGGGAGACATTCGGTAAAATAGTGCCGGCATTATAGCCTTACATTTTATGTCCTGAAATTCGATTGCGATTAATCTTATAAACGCCTTACGCTAATGATTCACCACAATTACGTACATTCCTGATTTCATCCGATGACGCTAAAGGTATGTTATCCAATACAGGACCGGTCACCAAAACTGTCGTGGCTTTCACATTTATTGGGTTTTCACTTTTCCCATTGATTGGCGCCCCACACATGACTGCGTTCGACAGCGAATTTGTCGCCATGACTTGCGACAATACCGTAACGATAGCAGTATAACACGACCGTCGCGTAAAAATGTCAGCAATAGTATTTTCAACACAGTTCACAAGAAGTTGAAAATGTATTGAATCTGTACGTAAATATCCAGTGTTATATGACAGTTCACACATGTGGTATAAGTATCTAATGATCAATGATTCGATATGAAAAGAAATTTTCCAAACTATTAACAAATCTGGTTAGTAGTTGATATTTATGTACATGATTTCAATTAATACTATACGTACTACTCTAATAATAATAATAATAATAATAATAATAATAAAAATTCTTCTTCTAACTAATTTAAAATGAATTTATTAGTATTCATTATACACAGAAACTCATTATCAGACATGCCGTACATTACCCTTCAACCGATCTCAAGGGTGTGCTCATAAGGGATGAGATTGTCATAACTTTTTTAGATTTTGAGCGAAGTGAGGGAGCTAGTGGTTATACAATGATTTTTTTTTTTTTGTATACAACTTTTGACCAGAAGTCATGAACAAATCTGTACATATAATTCCATTTTTCTGTAGAAAACGTCATATCATTTATATTTTAAAGAGGTCATTCTTTCATTTATTGACGTTTTCGATAAACTCGGTAGGAAAAACTATCGAAAATTTAGCAGTTTTATATTCCTTTTAATAGCCAATAGTTAATTAGTATGAAAACCTTGTCATTTGGTTGACTGGAAAAATCGATCCTCTCGCATTTTGCGTTTGTCTTTCTGCACTGTATTAAATGTTGATCATCTTGCATATCTTCGCATTCGAATTCTGCAGTCTCTTTTATTTTCCATCACACAAGGTTCTTCTTGGTTTTTTAAACTTCTACACGGAGACAATTTAACCACGGTCAGCAACCAACGATTTCGTTAAATTGAGATTTATGTTATTTATTATTCCCACTGAGGCGCTGAAGCTGTGTCCCCAATCAATTTATGTAATGCGATACATTCACCAAGAGTATTCATCTCATATGCTTCCATCTCTACAGACACCAGACGAGTGAAACGCACCTTTTTATCTATGGATTTTAATATAAGTAAAATAATATTATTTGGTTTTGTTTTGTTTTTTTTTTAATGTTATATAATAATATTATATAATGAAATAACATAATTATAGATTAGTTTTACCACATTTCTAAGTATAAAGAATTATAATTATGTATGATTGAATGCAGAAAACGATACGACAAATGAACAATTATTGGATTGCATTGAATTCATAGTCAAATTTACACAAATGACCTTTTTTTTATATAACGATTTATTGATTTTTGGAAAAATATCCCCCACTCCTATTTCAAAATTCTGAGTACACCACTGACCGAGCTTGATCTGGGCGAGGATGCAAGGGGACGGAGTACCCCTTCTTTTAACAAAATAAACCATTTCAGCATACATTTTCTAAATATTCTCAATGTAATGCTAAGAATGGGGATAATAATTATTATTAAATTATAATTACCTATATATTTTAATATATTGACATAACATACGAATTCCATGCCATATTTTTATTTTATTTTTAACTTTTTCTGAGAGTTAATTGTGAAAGGTCATAGAGTTGAGGAAAATAAAAAAATGAGGTATTTTCTGAATTTTCGTCTAATTTAACAATATGTAAACTATTATAAACCAAAATAACATTGAGTATCTTAAGAGGTAGTTATGACAATATAGTCTACAATAAGTTGAAATAACTATATTATCTTGTATTTAAGATGAGGCTATAAATCCAATTTTTAAAGGGTTCTTTATAGGCAATTTTTATGAAATTTCAAGAAAAATGAAAATCTCGTTATGTATAAATATTTCAATATATAGGTAATTTAAAAATAATCCTGTGCCAATATTATTTTTAATTGTTATGTTTATCACTAATCACGGTATTTGTTTAAAAAAAATATGTCTACTTAGATTGTAAATAAATGATTCTAGATTGATTTTAGAACTATAACACCTATTACTAAAATTTAAAAAAAAAAACAATATTTTAGAGTACACCTCCGAGCTTTTTTCATTATTTTAAATATAACCGGCAATATATCGCTTAAAAGTAACCAACCTTTAGCGTCAGATAGGGAAACTACCGGCCCACCGAGTTTTAGGATTTCTACCACTCAAAAGATTTTTTTGACCTTGTAGTGAACCAGCTATTAAGAACCTTCCTAATTTCACTTTGAGCTCTTTTTTTTTTAGCCATATTTCTTAATTACTTAATCGGCTTAAATATAATATTATATATATATATATAAATAATACTGTCGGGTGACCTAGCCCTAGCCAATCTGGCCTTGACTACCTTTTTTATCATGTTTACACAGTTGTAACTCTTTTAGAAATTTTTTAAATTATTTCATTCGAAAATTTTGTTTTCTTTAATTTCTATAATAGGTAATTTGGCCTTAATCTTACTGCGATCAAAATTATTTGCAATTTTAGTGAATGTATTTTATAGTACTAAAAATCACCCATGTAGTCTCCTATTAAATATTCAATTTTTAAATGAAATGTCGCAGAAAAAAATAAATGTATTTATTGTTTTGTTATGGAATCTAGTGGATAAAGAAGCAAGTATGCATAGCCCCTGTCCCCTAATAGTTTTTAAGTAATTCTAACATAGGTATTTAGTAATGAAAGTTTTTATTAGACTTTTGCGTCTAAAAAAAGTAGACTTTTATTTTCTACTACTAATTAACCTAATAATATACCTACTTTTAATTATTTTCTAATTCAACCATTGCCATTCAATAGAAATCGACGTACTTGGCCGTCTGAATAGCCGCAACTGAAAATTTTGATTGTAATTGTTCATTTTTAAAATAAGTTTTAGTCAATAGCTTAACTTCGTTATATAGCACAGTTTTGTAGATATTTTTTTATGGACACCTAGTACCTACTAATCTTATAACTCATTAAATATAATAATATTGAACGATTTTGTACTAAATTATTATATAAAAGTAAAATCACTCAAAATTAATTTTATCAAAATATGGGATACTTAAATCACAGCCAGTCAATTGCCCATAGTTTTAAAATAAAATAAATTCTGTTAATTTATAAACAAATACATATTTCTATTCATCAATTTAAATTTATATATCATTCACTTTATGGTTGTTTTAAAAAAATATGCTTATTAAAATGTTTTTAAAGGAATTTATTGCATAAAACATTTATTTAAAATTTTCTTAAATTTTTTTATGCTCAAATGTCTGCGCTAAATTGGTTGTACTGAATTATCTTGCGCTCAATTGTGCATAGCAAAATTTTTAAAAACATTGAATAGAATCATTATAATGTTGAAACGTCATTTGTTTTAAATGATAATCATTTTATTTAAATTTTATTTAAAGATTTTATTTTGAATGGACATTTAAATTTTATCGTCATACTGTAAAAATGACATTGTGTTGAATCATCAATGTCAATAAACAACGTATTATAAATTACGTTCTTGTATCGATAAAGTTTGAAATGGTATTATTTTTTAATTACAAATATAATCATGGATTCGCCACAAAGTACTTATCATCAATAAACTGTAAATCTCTCCCCTTTAATTTTTTCGTTTCACTATAACTCTGGCAAAATTGACGATAGGAATACTATTTTAACGGGATACATTTTAATTCAATATCCTTTAAAATGTACATCAAGTAAGTTATCATTGTAATATAGTAAAAAAAATAATGTAAGATAATCGAATATATTCACTTTAGTGATAACCAAAAATAATCAAACATTTTAAGTATTTTAAATTTGCCGCGCAATTGTACATGGGACACGCCACAGTATTTATGTTCAACATATGTATTTTCAAAAATGATCGGTTCTAGTTATTGATTAAACTTGTTGAAAATATTGTAAATTTAAAAAAAAAAAAGTAGTTTAATTTTTGAAATCTCTATGTAGGTATCGTCATATTATCAATAAATGAAAATTCAAACAAAAACTGATTCAAACGAGCATTCTCAAAATTTACTGTTTCAAATACAATCGATTCTATTGGTTATACGGTCTCCCGTATATTCCCGGTATTCTATACCTTAAATAACAGTGTTTTCGCGTGGTGCAGTGTGCGGACGATTCTTTGGGCAACGATCCGGTGCCGTCGTTGCGAGCCACGCGACAACAGCTCTACGAGTGCCTGCAGTATGGGCGGGCGAACGACGGCAGCGGTGTGGACCGCAACGACTTCGTGCCTCTGATCGTCTCGTTATTTACTGTGTTCGCGGCCATCGCCCACGGGATACTGTTCTTGTCCGCGGTGATTTTGCCCGCCCTTGTCGCCGTCTACCGGCTGTTGCTGTTCGTCGGCGACCAACTACAGGCCGTCTATCGCGCCCGCGACACTGGTTCCACCACGCACGTCAGTGTGATGCTGGTGTTTGTCCAGTTTGCCACCATCGTGTTCACCTTCTGTCTGTTCTTGTGCGTCTACATTCCAATCATCCAGTTCGAGTTGAGCGTTATAGTCGCGGTTGCGTCGACCTTCCATCGGCTCGTCATTTAGGCAATCGCCATGCCGTGAGATGTTCTTCAGAGTCCGTCTGGTATGCACATGGACGGATGTAAAGTGTGTAATAAGAATATATATATATATATTTATTTTTTTATTTTGTTTTATATAAGTTTGTCACTGTCATATAATTAATATAAGTTTTATTTTCCTTAACGTTTGTCTTATTTTTAAATCCGTAAACCTATCGGTGCATCGCAGTCATAATTTTATGGCCACCTCAACACCAACGTAAAATGAACTTGTGTAAAAGCGTGAAAAAAATGAGGAACTTTAATTCTGAAAACCATTTTGAATTCATTGGTTTGTCTTCTACGGTTCAATCAAAGCATTTTATTTTGTTTTTTCATTTGGCCCATTTACTTTTATTGAATCGCCATTTTTAAACATTATATATATTATATCATATTTTAATCTGTAATTATAAAGAAAAATGCCTAGATCGAACCCTAAAAAATAAGCTGAATCATTCAAGTCTATTTTTGGATTTTCAAACCGGTTTTCCAAAGTTCCACAAATTTATCATGCTTATTAGTCTCTTAGGTGATATTGTGACGAAACAAAAATAAAAATAGTAACAGATGTGGGACTATTTTCAGATTAATTTTAAAATGTATTTAAATATTTAATAATAGTTACATTTCAATTTTTCTAAAATGTTCTTGGAAATTGCCTTTTTAGAATCTCTTAAGAATCGCAGGTATTTCGGAACCCTACATACAGTATGACCTAACACTCATCTTTTATGTAGGTTTTATATAAGTAATTTTTAGAAATAAAAAAATATAACATTTAAAAGTAATTTAAAATAGATGCCGTGTCTTTATCGTGTCTATATTAGAATAAAAATACTTAATATTAAATCACTAATGGAAAATATTTCGAAATAAACCTCATTTCGATTTTTTATTTATTAATAAAAAAAAGTAATTGTAGTTTTAAAAAGTTAATTTTTTTACCTTTTCAAGGTTTTATAACTTTTTTTTTAAGTAATAAAAAACCTCTTAAATTAATTAAAAATGTAGTCTTCTATCAATTTGATAATAGATATCTTAGCTTTAAAATAACTTTAATAATCTGTTAGTAGTATTTAACAGTTTTACGTAAGTATTTATTTATTGCTGAAAATCGTAGGTGGAGCATCCCCGTAAGTTGTATTTAATTTACACAATATAATTATAATATTGATAAGGTGACAGTAAGACCTGGGGAAATTATTAATAGACCGTATTTAATAATGAAACCATCAAGATAAAAAGGCAAAATGCCTTGTATATTATACATTTTTGAAACCATTATATTATATGCAAAGTCAAAAAAATGTGTGTATTCAAGTGTCATGCGATTGAACCAATTGACTTTTGTTTAATACCGCGCTATACCACAACCATAATTTACACAAAGCACTTTAAGTACCTAATTACGAATATCAATTTTAGAAACAGATACTTAGAAAATGTATTTGTAGACAATTTCTAATCGTTTTTATTTTTTTATACATTATAAAAAAAAAAAAGTTTTTTATTTATTAAGGTCTATATTATGGAAAGAGTATTAAGATTTTCATACTTTTCCTAGACCAAAAGAGTTGTAAGTCTTAATTAATATATATAAAATATATTGTATAGGATTGGATGCAATTATGGGACGGGTTGTATATATCTCTCACACTAACGATTTCCCATATAGTGTTCTCTAGTTTTGAAAATAATTTGAAAATCAGTATTAAAAACAAAATTGATGATACTCTAAATACTATTTATAAATATTTTACACAAAATTTTAACTCATTTTTAAAAACTAAGAATAAATCAACTTTATTGAATTTTCACTAAAAGTAAAATCAATAAAATATAAATATAAACACAATAATACAATAACTATTAGAAAATAATAAAAAATGTATTATTAATTTATTTTCCTTCACCCTCATATGGTTGATATAATGGTAGGTAAGTATTTTAATTAATAGTCTCCGGTTCTACGATACCTACTATCTATATAAAAAAGTTTTAAAATTTTTTTTTGAATATCGACCAACTCATTTTGTTCGTGTTCTTTTCGTTCAAAAATTATTAATATTATTTCGAGTTGACGTTACAAAAATTACAAAAATAAAAAATGCAAAATTGAATATTTTACTTGAAAAGTGAAAGGAAATTCTTAAGGGTTTAGTGTAAAGAATTAATAGGAATAAAACAGAATATTATATTAAGGATGATTTTTGAGAAAAAGAATATGGAGTAAATAGGAAAATACAATCAATGAAATTGAGTAGGGATGAAGTCGATGATGTTGAGTGGTTCAAGTATTTAGGATTTATTCTACAGAAGTTTAGTGGTTTTGAAAAAAATATGAAACAGGATAAAATATGCGATGGATGGATGAAGTTGAGAGAAGCATGTCTATGGGTAATGAGTCTATTAACAACAAAATTAGTAAAAGGAATGTATGTTAAAATAATTAGGGGAAATGGAAAACATAAGAGGTGTGGGGATGTAATAGAACGTAATATGGGACATGGATATGAATGAAGAGGATGAGAAGGTTCGATTTGTAAGTACAAGACTAGGACAACCCCAAATAGTTGGGCGGGAGGGCAAAGTAGAGGAGAAGGCAAATTCCTTTCAGTAAGGGATGGAAGCATTTCACTCGTTCGATAGAATATTTATTATATATTTATGGAGTAGATTAGTTAAATTCGAATTAAATGATAAATTAATTGATTTAATTGATTCAATTTAATTAAATTTAATCAAATATTTATATAAAAACGAATTTAAACATAATATAATTTCCTATGTATATTATATTATTTATTAGGTATATATTAAGCAAATATTTTTAGTAAAATAATTTTAACATTTAAGATGCTATTATATTATATAATATAAAAAAAACTATTATAATGTGTATACATTTCGAGTTTTCAGAATTTTTTCAGAAGTTACTCATTTTTCATGTCAATATTTATATATATGTATTATATATGCTTACCATGAAACGTATTTTTAATTTTTCTGCCTCAGGGGTAATATTTTTTGATACCCCAAAATAAAATTTTCATGACTTTGGTTTTTTTATCATTAACATTTAGTTATACATTTTTGGATCTCGCCCTAAAAATGTACGTAAAGAGCTATCCCGCCTTAACCCTAAAAACGTTACTGCATTTACCTAACCAGTTAATGGCAACAAATTTACCAATAATTTACTAGAATAATCGAAAAATTAAAAAAAAAAACTTTTATTTGTATTTATATTTGAATACAAATAGGAACATTAAGATATTCGTAAAATATTTTTTAAATTATTTTAAAAAGTATTTTTAATAGTTTCTGTATAGTTTTACCATTTAAATACTGTTTTCAAAGTATTTTAAACAAAATTGGTGTTCTTTTTTTTCATCACGATGTGCATGTACAAACCAATATATTACGAATACATTTATATAACCAAACCTATATATTTATAATAATAGAAATTAGAATATCACCACTCACTTACATCTTTCTTATAATATATTATATTATGAAAGTTTTATATTCTTATATATAAATTCTGTTTCTTTTATTTCGATTATTGGCGTGATTGTTGTGATTATAAACAGCTAATTACACTGTTGATTCAAAATTATTAGTTTTTAAATACGTAAATTCGTTACTATTAATATTTTTCTCGCAGCGAAAATGTGTTTGTATTATTATTTCCTATGTTTATAGATGTCATATTAACACCTATGAAATTGCATTAAAAAATTTTAAATGTGAATTTACATAAAAACATTTATGTGATATTAAATATATTATAACGTCTCGCAAATACTCAGGCCCTTTTTGTGAGTGTTATGTGACGGATCGTATCGAACCATAGGGTCGCCAACTATGAGCCGAGACCTTGCGTTTTGCATTTCGTTATCGGACAGTTGCACTCGAAATATCATAATAATTTATTTTTGTTTTCCGCCGTCCGTCATTAATATCTGTGTGATTGCTCGTTTCGATCGTTTTATTATATACGAACGCTTATTGTATCCGTCTTCCCCTACGGATCTAGTGTAGTTGTATCGTCGCGACGCAGTTCGGTCGTTATCGCGGTCAGTACATTCTTCGACGGCTAGTATAATATAAAATATTAATAATACCTAGTGATATATCATATATGTCGTGCACACGGCCTTTTCCGTCGAATAGTAGGTATATTACGCCCCGGTATGTCGTCTGCACGCCCGTTAAAGTTCGCCGAGAACGTCAGTAACTATACAGTTACGTTGTGCGTTGCCTGTGCCTACAGCGTCCAACCTGTCCGTCCAACAATTATAAATATATAATATATATATTATATACCTACGCCGTCGCGTCGTCAGCACGCCCGGCACCATTCGCCGATAATAGTGTAGGTATATAATATATATCAACGCCGTGTCGCGTTAATTGTTCGCCGCAGCACCGTCCGTTAATAATTATAATATCGTATTATAATAATTACCCGTCGTTGCGCTCTTGTACCCATAACGTTATAGATACGCCTAGTCAATCCATGTCCATCTCCATCATATAACCAGGGCCACGTAACGTTACCATTTTCTTTGTTACCAATTTTTTTATTATTATTATCTAATATCTACCATCCATATATATATATATATAAGTATGTACTTTTTTAAATATTGCTTTTGTTCATAAGTCTCCCCCCCCCCCATCCAATACGTTGTTATTAGATATAAGTTGAATTATTAATACATTGCCCTATATGTTTTATATCCATCATTGCATTTATTCGTTTTTCATCCATCTCCTCACTGTCCGACCTCATCCATATTTTCATACGGTACGGCAGTAAGTCATAACAATTATATTTTGAACCTGCTACCCAAACAGTATGAAAAGATGAATTTTGATTAAGTATAATAATTAAATAAGAATTATTGATTTTAAGGGGAATGTATACGTGTTATTAAAGTTATTTATAGAGAAAGCTTAACTGGCATAAAACTCAAACAGAAATAAAATTAAAACAAAAACAAATGGTTGACGAAAGCATACATCACTCCGTGAAAAACAATATATAAATATATATGAAAACAAAAACAAAACTTCATGAAGAACCGTCAATCCAGTGGAAACGAACGGACAATTACAAATAATAATAATAATATATAGGTAACTAAAAGTGAAGATAATAAAAATAAGAAACTATACGTAGTATGTACCGGCCAAGGTATTGTATATAAAAAATATATTTGCTTTGTGTCGCGCTGTTGCGATTTCCAAATCTCCGGAGGTACGCTTATGGTCTATTCTATGGTGATCACTAGGTACACCATAAAAAAGATACTTCCGTGTTGTGCTTGATCGGCGGTTGGAGAACGAAAGAGACTCGGTGGCGTGATGACGACTAAAGTCAGTCGTCAAGCAAAACTTTAGTGACGGTAGTGGATAGGGGTTATTTGCGGCACATAATTGGTATGGAATGGAAACATTTATGCGCAGTACGTGCAATAACATTCGTCCGTGGAGACGCGCATTGACGACGCGAGAACGTCCGGGCACGCCGTACCAATTAATAATTATATTAATATTCGGTTTTAGATAGGTAGGTATTCAAAACTATAACAAGGGTACCCTATTTGTATTGAACATCAAAATATGTTTAAAAAACAGTTATCGTAGTATTACCGTTGAAATTTTAATAATACATAATATTATTATATAGAATTATATAGTACTTATCTTAAAGGACAACATGTATCTTAATGCACACTAAAAAATGTTTTTAAACCGATATAAAGAAGAATCTCTAATGTAACATTTTCATTTACTTTATTGATACATAAAAATATAACATTAAAAATTCATTATAATATAATTTTAAAATATACTTTAACAATTTTAAATGATTAAACCTTTTTCTATAATATCAATACAATTGCTTATATAAAACATCTTAAAAATCAGACAAGATACGTCTTGAGACTCGATCTTGATAGATTTTACATCCAAAACAAACTCATCATCAGTACCTAATGTACGTATATATAACGGAACAATCCAAATTAAATATAAACGTAATTACGAGTAAATTAAAAAAACATTTAATGAACACAAGATAGGTGCAAAAAGTACACAATTACTAAAAAACAAATATATATTATATACGTGTACCCAAATATAACATAACAGTAGGTATTTAGATACCTAGGATAAGACCATCGATTTTATTTTTATCTATGGATGAATAAGCTGGTAATAATTTCTTTAAGGGCTTTGTAAATTGAATTGTCACTTAATTATCTAAATTAGTAACTATTATTAATTTATATATTGTGATATCTGAATTACGTGGCTTCACTCTATGAACAATTTTTTTAAATTACCTGAAAAAGGGCTACAGGTTGGTAGCATAAACATTTTCCCCCTCCCTTTCCTTCGTAAAGTTCGAATTTCGAAAATCATTTCTCAGCACGAGTTTTTGTCATTAAAAGAATACTCTCTAAAAATGTCAGCTTTCTACGACCAATAGTTTTGAGGTGGACATTGATGAATCAATCAGTTAGATAGATAAATAGATTATTTAAAATTGTTAGTTTTCACTAATTCCCAATCATATGGTATCAGTATAAGGTAAATATTTTCTTCTAAAATCTTGATCATATAAAAAGACAAGTGTTTATTTATTGATTAATAATCAATCATCTATTAATGTATACTTGATACATTGCCTGTAGTATTAACTTTTGAAGAAATTTATTATAACGTTTCTTATCATCAAGTATTTTTTTTTTTTAATTCTACGTTCCCATCGGCTAATACAGAATTAATTTAATTATCTCTATTAGTTAATACTTCTAATTTTACACTAGTTATCCGGTTGGAATTTATGCTTTTATGCTGCACTAGGTCAACAATTATCTAGCATATTTTAGAATTTAAATTTTGGGATAATATTATATACGCACTTTGCCGTTTCCCAGTTAATAAATTTCATTTTTTATTAAATGACTCATTAATTTGCATTATAATTATTCGTATCATAGTATCTTTTTAAATTAAATAATAAAATTATCTTTTGTTAAAATGTCTATACCCTTAACTCTTTCTTCCGCATCATGGTTCATAAATATTATCTAAAAAAACAAATATACTATATTTTAATATTGAATCAACTAAAACGTAAATTTTGATTTCCTTAAAACTATAGAGCTCACTTCTAAGTTTATTGCATTAAAATCCATATTTAATTAAAGATAAAATAAAATGTTAATATTTTATAACATTTGTAAGTGTATAAGAAAATAGTCAACACTTTGATGCTAAGCAATATTATTTTATTATGAGCATATAAATTTGTTTTCATTTAAGTAGATTATTTAAAAATAAAATAAATACTTATAATAATATGGTGTATATTATATGTATACACTATACAATTAATAGAATAAAAATATTTAGTTCAGATATTTTTTAATGATTATGAAGATTTTATTTTTTCAGATATTGTAACTTTGGTTAACACCAAATAATGACAACTTTTTCATCTTTCAATCACTAAAACACAATAATACCTACATTATATATTGAAAAAAAAGATAGGTACATTTAATAAATTAAAAATACAATTTAATATTGTGTCGAAATTAAACATTTAAAAGAGTACGTCTTCATTTTCAATTATTTCGTCTATTGAAAGTACAAAGTGATCTGAGAGCCAAGTTTTAATATCATAAACCATAGATATAAAAAATACAGAATCCGCCAGGATATATTCCGGGATGTAGACTGTAGGTACAGTGTACACGCAAACTCCAGTTTCTTACGCATATTATTTTCGATAATATTTTCGTAACATTTCAATTACAGTATTTCATATATTATTAATGTCAAGTCTTTGCTTTGTGACAATTATTTTGAGAATAAGACATTTTTTACTCTGATTGTAAGCTTGCGAAAGACAAATCATTCTTGTCATGATTTGTGTTATCAAAGTATATCGTACCTCCTAAATTATTGTAATTAAGTATTTAAATATTAGTATAGATAGGAGTTTTAGTTTAGGAGATAAGGATCTATAATTTATCATTGTGCACGTCGTCAAAGAGTTTTACAAAATTAAACTTAAAAATGTTTGGCCGGCTATTACAACTCGTATTGCTTTGGCGTTGGATTAACCAAGTGACCTTTTATAAATCAACAGACAACGGTATTTTATTTATACAAAGGAACACGTAATTAATAATTGATGCTTAATGTAAAGCAAAAGAAATATATAAATTTACAACAACTTTACTTATGATAAAAATTTTGTTCATAATATGATACAAAGATAAATATAATCACGGATGGTATAGGACTGTAAACGTCTATACAATTAATGCACAAATTGTTCTCCAAAAAATTTTTACACGGTGCTTTCTTTATGTGCTTGCACTATCTAGTGCTCAACTGAATTACTAGCTTTTTATTTTACTACATTTATAAACAGTTCTATTTTTATTCATATAAAAATCTAATATATAAATATCTCGTGTCACGGAGTTCGAAGTCGCACTCCTCCGAAACAGTTTGACCGATTTTAATGAAATTTTTTTTGTATATTTGGTGGGTATAAGGATAGGTCGTTAAGTATTTTTCACCGTCCTATCGTACTCTCCCATTTTTTAATCGCGACTTTAGTATTTTGTATGAAGTAACACGGTAATGAGATAGTGGTAACTCGGACGACCAGTCTTCTCGGCGTATGATTAGGTCACACACACGGCCTGTTTATACGTGACGACACGGCGATGGTGGAGACGTTAATGCGTATCATTAAAATAACGCACCGTCGCCGCCACCGCGACCAGAACGTATAATGTACACTTTAAAAATGCGTCTATAGTGTTGACTACGTCATGTTTCTCCAGACGAGCAGACACGTTGTGAAATAAATACAAAGATTCGATGACTGACGATATATTGCATTGAATTCATACATGGTGTGACTATTCAACGATTACATTCAATGACCCAATGTACAATCATTGATTATATAAGTTTATTATATAATCAATGGTACAATGAAGCATTGATTGCTATCGGGAATCTTTGCGTTGTAATTGCCAACTTACCACTCAGTCATTTCGGTATGCGTTCAACAAATCGAAGTGCATCTAATTTAATTAACACCGAAATGAATCGTGAACTGCAGTACAATATTTTACATACAATTACTTGCAATGTGTCACTACCGATTCATGAATAAAAATCATTTATGACTGCATTATGCTGGCAGTTTTGGCGGACAAGATGAATTCATTTTTTTGAATGAATCAGGTGGAACTGGTTAACCCTTTCTCATTTCGGTAATTCTCGCCGAAATACGATGAAGTATTATAGAACTGATAATATACAGTTGTATCATCTAGCATTGAAGCAATTTTATTGGATGGAAGCAGAACAACTCATTCAGCATTTAAACTACCTCTGAATATTCAAAATAACCCAGACACAGTTTATATATCATAAAAAAACAATCGTCCATGGCCACAGTGCTGAAACACTGCAAAATTATCATCTGGGATTAATGTACTATGGTACATTAACATTCTCTTAAAGCGTTGAACAGAACACTCAAAGATATAATAACAACGACAAACTATTCGGCGGAACTCATTACTCTATTCAGGAGATTTCAGACAAAAACTTTCCGTCATTTCATATTCAACATAGACCGATAGTATAGCTAATAAATAAGTTAAGCTATAAGTATACCACAATTTAAGATATAGATTATCAATTATTATTATCACGGTAGTATAAATTGTGTGCTTTGTATTATCACAAATAACTTGAAAATTATCAGTTGTGATATTATCATGATAAACGAATTATTTTGCTTATACTTTACTTTTAAACATTGAATTATATATTATTTTTCATAGTTTATTATCAAAAATGTTTAAAAAACAATGGTACCTAACGGGAAGTATAAAATATTATTCAATATATCAGCATTTTTACCAAGATTAATTGTGATATCACTTCTTATTATTACCTTTTAAGAAGATTACTTTTAAGAAAATTAAAATTATTCCGTTATTTAACAGTTAACTGTTTCAACTATTATATATTTTTTATTTCAAACAATACAAATTACAAAAGGCATACAAGTATTGTTATAATAATAGTAAGTTATGTATACAGTTTGAGTAAGATAGTACATTTAAGTTGTTTTAATTTTTTTTAACTAATCGTCTGAATACATAATACCTATTAATCGGCAATTACGAAAAGTAAACAATTATAATGTGGATGTTCTTTCATTGAAAACAATTTTCTTATATCATATAAGCTAGGGCTGCATGATTATTCCGATTAATCGTTTTTTTTTGAAAATGATATAATCGATGTTTTTTAAATGAAAATTTTAATCGATTAATCTTCACGATGCATCGATTAATCGATATATCGAATCATAAATTAATATACGGTATACCCCAGTATACACCACTGATTATATAATTATGTATATTACGTTTTATGATAATCTAACAGTTGTATGAAAGCAAACTACAAGTATATCCATTTATTTTTAAAAGGAAGAGATTTCTCTTTCCGCTAAAAATAAGATTAAATTCAAGTAATAAATACTAAAATTGATTATTTTATACTGTAGTATAAAACCCTTTTATCTGGAGCCAAAATTTAACCGAAGCCCAAATTATAGAATGGAAAAACTTAGAAAATCTTTATTTTATTGAAATTTATAAATATGAAATTATTATTTGAAATGTATGAAAACTTGCATATTAGAAATGCCAGAATATTTATTTTATTATATTTATTTTAGCCCATGTGCTATAAATGACAATGATATGATAAATATATATGGTTATATAAATGGTTCTAATATAATACAAAATAGTTAGGTATACGAAAATGTTGTTTATAATTTATATAAATAAAAATATATTCATGAATAGGTACCTAGTACTTACTACCTATATACCTAGTATTCTATGTACATACCTACTATTATACTTTCCGTTTAATATTATTATTGACCTTCGTGCATTGACAAATATGAAATTATATCATATTATTATGATCAATTATTCAATTTTTAGGTAAAACTGGGGTGACCATTTTTTGAAAATTAAAAAACGGGACATCAATAAAAAAAAAGTGAATATCGTAATAATTTTCTACCAAAATTTTCATAAATCGGTTTGGAAATGGTAACAAAACAAAAAAAAAAATGGTTAGTTATTCTTCAATTTTCTGCCAATTTATTTTATAAAAACAGTAAATAAGCAAAATACAGGATAAACACGGGATCAAAATTCAAATGAAATATTTTGAATATGTATTATTTAGCAAAATAGTGCACGGATTATTATACATCTCCTAATATCCTTTACCAACAGTCCTACAACCGTTTTTATTTGTATGTCAACTAAGAGATTTTGTCTTTAATAAGATGGTAAAATATATGAATGTTATAATATAAATGATTGGTTTCAATATTTTTTGAACCCCCCCCCCCCCCACTAGATAAAAGTTGAAAATACGCCACTGATAATATTTATAATGAAAATAAAAAAGGCCATTAAAAGTAAAAATATACCTATTATAATGTGTACTGTGTAGTACGAAAAATAGAATATTTTTACTAAGTTATACTATATAGGTACTCACACGCGTATATATACGTGTAATGTGTATATAAGTCAGACGGTCCGAATCAAGGACAAAGAAAGGGTCGGTCCAGCGTCCAAATGTTCGGGGAACGCAAATCTGATGTCTATGGCGTCAATAAACGTCCGCAAAAATCGCAAGGCCGATGTCGAGAGTTGGGGGTGATAAGACGAAGGCGGCGGAATATATCAAACGATAACGAATGGAGAGGTCACGGTTTTCTTCCATGCGAATACATATTAGAATGAACACAAACATTATTGAAAACTCAGTTAATTAATTTATTAGATATTTGTTTTTATAATAATCAAATTATTATCAATTATATATATATATTATATATATATATATGATTATAATTTTATAACGACTTTATCGAGTAGATTAATCGATGATTTGATATATCGATCAATCAATGTATTGTGACGATTAATCGATTATAATCAAAGGATCCAAAACAATCGGCTCAAAGCTAAAAAAAACTATCGCCCAGTCCTAATATAAGCTATAGTGAATAAAATTATTTTGACTCTATATATATATAATAATAAAATTATTGGAAATTATAAGGTAATAAACTTATACTCAATCTATAGTTATTGCATTTAATAAAAATAAACAATAAAACAACTTAGTGTAATACCTATACACTATATGTGTAGTGTGTACCTTTAGTTTTTACTATTAAAATGTCCACTTTCTATAAATTAAAAAAATTTGGAGATATTTGCATTTATTTATAAATTGAATTTAAAACTGGGTACCTGCCAATTATATTATTTATCTATATGATTACTCGATTACATTTTTAAAATATCATTAAATATTTCATTTCAAATAGATTTTTCTTAAATATGTACCTATGTCTTGAAAATTAAATGATCCAAAATAATTCTAACCATGTTTCAAAATATTCAATCATTATCTGTCAATAGGTACCTACTTCATTTTTAATAGTTCTCAATTATTACTCTTGAATGTTTAATAATTTTTTTCATTGAAAATAATATGTAGGTATAACCTACCTACACAATTGTGTTTAAAATAGGTACTTAATATTTAAAATTGTAGTAAAACAATAATCACAATATTTTCTCTAGACAGATGTTATAATATATAATCAAAAATAAATTATGCTCAGTAAAATATATTTAAGCTATTAACAAAAAACCTTCTTTAAACTATTTTAAACACATCTGAGACAACTTATCTACATTGTTTTGGACTCATACATTTTTGACAAATGTTATACTAGGTGCCAACCCCAATTCATCACAATCAATAAGTAAATGAAATGTGAGTTTGCATAAACAAGCTTGCTTTCCTATGAATGAAATAAAATACAAGCATGTTATCCCAAAGATAATTGGAAAATTATGTGAACAAAACCCATGTAATACTATTATTACTAATAACAAAATCAAATTATAACTGCAGTTAAAAATAGTATTAAAAAAAAAAAAACTCTGAAATAATAATAAATCAAATTTATAAGTTATTTATTATATAATTAATTTATATTAATTTATAATCTATATTACAATCTATGAAATACATTGGTAAATCTCAAAAATATTATACTTATATTATGTTATAACCATATACTGTGAGATATTTTCAATATTAAATGAAGCAAAAAAAAATATCCTACAAAGATGAAAATATTTGTTGTTGGGGATAAAGACAAAAATAAGTTGAACGGAAAGAATAACGAATAATGATATACCAACCAAATTTATAGAAACAAGAACAATAATAAATGTCATAAAACAATGAAGGGATATAAAAGTATGTGCTATGTCATATTAAAGAATTGAATTGTAGTATAATAGAATGTTTAACTGAGAAACAAAAACTAACAATAAGAGTAAGAAATATGTATTTTACATTTTACATAATACAGGAATCCATAGCATCACGCAAAAAATGGTCAAAATGGAAAATAGAGAATGAAATAAAATATTGTAAACGAACAGTTAGTAAAAAAAAAAAAAATAATCTAATAATATATTTTAATGACTGCTTAGAAAATGTGTTATGATAGATAATTAATTTATAATTATTTAATATTGTATACTAACCAAATAATGATTAATGAAAAAAAAAATGTAAATTAATATATTTTAACGTCTGTCTAGAAAATTTATTATGGCAGATAAATAATTTATAATTATTTAATATTGTAAAATAACCAAATAATAGTTGACGAAGAAAAAAAAAATGTAAATTAATAATTTTATTATCCGCCTAAAAAATTTGTTATGATAAATGATTATTTGGTTATCGAAATTAATATTTAATACAATATTATCAATTAAAAAAGAATAAATGATGAAATTTGTAAAATCATTCTTGAATAATAATTATTGTTCTCTTATTTATCAATAACAAAAATGTTTTTATATTTATAAAATTACAACATTTCTTCTATTTTTTTAATTAAACTTGGTATAAATTTGGTGACAAGTTAATTTCAAGGCTATAATTTAAAAAAAAAAATTTAAATACCATAATTAGATAAAAAAGGAAAATAATAAAAAAAATAACTGTACAACACAAAAAAGTTATATTAATAAAAAAAACTACAATTATTTGGTACAAATTATTAATTAATTATTAAATAATTAAATAATTATTAAATATAAGAAACACATTTTCCTACTACATATTCTCCAAATTAATATTTAAATTAACCTATTCATCTTTGATGTGAATATTCAAGTGAATTAATTAATTTATAATAGATTAATGCAATTTAAATGTACAATTTATCCGTGAACTACAACTAATTAATTATTAAGAATTGTAGTATATTAGTAATTAGAACTAATTGATTATTAAGTAAACTGAAGTAAATATGAAACTTTTCTACTTTACCGAACCATCGGACTGTTTGCACTTTTTTTTAAAAAATATTTATTTTTTCATGAAAAAAATGATAGTGATATTAGAATTTAGCGATTGGATTTGGCTTTTAAGTTGTGGTAATTTGAAATTGGAGGATTTTACAATGTTTTCTTATATCTACTCGTATACTCAATTTCGCAGCTCATATTCATTGCCAACTTCTTTCGGTTTACATAGAAACAGTAAAAACACGATGTCCCTGTATATCGGAAAATTTGGCTACGAGTATTGCTTCATTAATCCGTAAATAATGATTCTATGGACTTCAAAATTTCACAAAAAATGTATTCAATAACTAAATTAACATAGAAAAAAATGCAATTGTTATCCCAATTTTGGGTTATTTATAGGAAACTTAATATTTTAAGGTTTTTAAGTAATAAAAGAGTTAATTTTGGATTTTAAGACTTAAAAATTAAATATAAAAATATAAAAGTCATTTATTATATTTATATTCAAAAGAATCTCCAAAATCAGTAGTCATCATTTTTTTTAATAACCATTTAAAATTTTAAGATAAAATGTATTATGTAATGTACCATGTAATTCTATATTATTTAATTCTACAAGGCTGGGTAAATTAACGATATGTTTAACAATCGTTAAGTTAAGTTAAGTCAAAAATTTCTCTGATGTTTTTTGTTACCTTTCAAAATTAAAATTCAATTTTGAGAAAAAAAAAATAACTTAACTTAGTTAAAAGTTAAAATTTCCTAATTAGGAACAAAATTCGATATATGGTAAAAGAGGATAGTTTTTCTTTAAGCTCAAGAAAACTACAGTAGACTTCTTCCGCTTAAAAAAGTGTATACATACAGAAATAAAAATACAACGTCATTGTAAAACCCATGCTTAAATCAGAAATCAGAAAATAACTCCTAACTGCCAAGATATCTACATTATTGTTTGATTCACACTAATATTAATAAAAAATAAGCAGTACCCATCCCTTTAATATATTTTCTATACTGGGTAAACATAAATACCAGCCTCTATGTAGTTAAAAGGACTGGGTTCAGCAAAACACGAAAAATTAACTGTAAATAAAACCATTATTTTTAGTATTACATTTTTAGATAAAACAAAACAAATGTCAAACATTTAATAAATATCCATAATAGTTATAGATGTATGTGTAACTTTTAAATCATCTTTCATACAAAAATTAAAAGACTTGTTACTAAAAAAATTAGGATTAAATAATAACTATAAATTGAAAATAGTTATATTATATATTATTTCGAAATGAGTTTTCTTTTCAAAACTTGGTAGTTGGTATCTATAAAATATTATTTATGCTACTGTGTAATGTTTACCAGTTTCGTACCACTAGTGTTACTAAAAATGATAAATAATAAAATAGTCACGATCTAAATTATTGTTGAAAGTTACCATGTAATATTTAAAATAAATACATAAATAAATATATTATTTAGATAACATATAAATGAGATAAACCTGTATCTATGAGTATGTGACTATATGTGTATACATCTGATATTAATTAAATTATAAAGACAAAATTTAATTAATTTTTTTGGGCATATTTATTATATTTTAACAAAAAAATATTTCAAATTTTTTACGGAAATGGAACCTCTATTTCTAAAATAAATACTTATTCAATAACAATTTATACTCAGTATTTTAACTATTTTTAAAACATTATTATTATTATTTAATATTTATTACCTTGAAAAAAATTGATAATACAAAATTAGCAATGATACCTACACACGTGGGTAGATACATAACCTATATAGCCATTGTAGGTACCTGTATTTTAGTGTAGAGTAGAGGTATTGTATAATAAGGTTTTTTTCATTGTAATTTCATGAACGGCCTACGTCGCGGCTGTGCTTGATCGGTGCATCGATTTTTATCGATTACGTACCTACTCGTACATACTATTGTAAGCATCTACTAAAATTGGGTATAAGTACTTAAAAGTAAAATTCATATTCAAAAGTTCGCATTGATCTACTGTCAAGTTTTAACTTAATTTGGATACTTTTGTATAAAGATAACTTGAAGTTAACATGTTAAATTTTAAAAAAGTAACTTATTAAGTTAAAAGTTAATTTGAAAAAAATAATGCGTTAAGTATCTTAATTAAAATTAACTTACTTTTTAACTTTATTTTAACTTTTAACTTGTTAATGCCCAGCATTGCATTTCTATATACTCGTATTATGATCGATGAAAATAATGTCTATGAACGAACATGGACATTTGTTTGATTAAACAATTTTTTTAAATATTTTTTGAAACGTCACGTTTTTTTTTTCACAAATTTTTTGATGTTTAAATATACTTATCCAAGAAAAACTCTATGCTCAGTTTTAGTTCTCATATTTTATTTAGTGTAATTATTTTTCTTTCATGATAATTTTTGATCATACTGCTGAGTTCAGATATCCATAAGTAATTTTTTAACAAATCACGGGATTACACAATAATACAAAGTGGTTCAAAAATGGGGCTATATTTAGTTTACTTTTAAAATTTATTTTGATATGTTTTTAATTGTTAGATTTTTATTATTCAAAAAACTTCTATAAAACTGCCTACACATAACCTTTCAAAAATGGTTGGTAGATGTTGTCGTACACCCAATTTAAGGAGATTTGTAAAAACAATTTTTATAAAATTTCAAGAAAAATGAAATTCAAATTATTTGAATATATTTAAATATATTTTAAAAGTAATTTAAAAATAGTTTTGTGTTAATACCATTTTTTATTGTTATGTAAATATGACATGTTTACGAATTTTTTATTTTTAAGAACTTGAGAATATCAAAGAAAGTTTAAATAAAAAATAAATTATAAAAAACCAAATTATCTAACGAACTACAAAGCTCATTTTTGATATGTGCATTTTTACATATTTTATAAATTTTATAATTTTTTTTGATTTTTTTTCAATAACTATAAATCTTAAAAAAATTAATTTATATAATTAATAAAAGGCTACGTAGGTCACTAGATAATATAATTAGGCATAATTTGCTTTTGTTTCATGTTTCTACATGTCTGTAAGATGATAAACATGAAAAATGCTATTACAAGATTTTCATTGAAAACAGGTACGATGTTCTTTTAAAAATGTTTTAAAATAAAGTAAAAATAGGTAAGTACACCTAATATAGTTTTTCTTAAAAGGATGCTACAGTTAACTTGGGTGGAACTAACGCTTCATAGATCGCGTTGCGAGTCGTATCGACGGTGCCTCTTTCATAATACACTGGTCGCTTCTGTAGCCGTGGCTATACTCAATAAAAATGTATAACTGAGCAGCGCATGGTCTTAGATTATTAGAGCAGCGCATCATTCTGCGATCAGTAATCGTTCTATTACTTATACTTGTTTAACATTGCATTCACGGGTTATAGGATACATGCATATATAATGTATATAACATGGCCGCGGTCGGAAGCAAGTACTATATCTACTGGAAAATTTTAATTGGAATTGTAATATACAAATACAAATTATATTTTTAGGCGCTTTATTCCTAATACATCCGTAGATATAATAAATACCTGTTATGGTAATTTTTTTGCTTACTTAATATTATAGAAATTATATTTTACTATTTCTTGTGTTGACTTTCTACAGTATTAATTTATTTAAATTTTTTATTTTAATCATATATTATAGGTAGTGAGTACTGAATTCCAATTAGAAGGTTTGTTGTCATTTAATCACGATATTTGTTTAAAAATATAACCTTTAATATAACCTAAATAATATAATAATATAACCTTTAATAATAACCATTTTGCAGTTTGATATACGTAGGTATTATTTTTTAAGTTAAATATAACTATTCCCTTAAAAAGTTAGTTATAGGTTCATACTACATGATGTTTTTGACACAGTTATATTGACTATTGTATACTTATATTTCAAAA
>JAIPRL010006427.1:0-27409 GCA_025469235.1 Pemphigus obesinymphae
ATATTTCTTTAATTTAGCTTTACTCACTGCAATTTTTGCTGCTTTAGATAAACTTTTATACTCTACCCAATCCTCCCTCTCTCTGTTTTTCTGCCATTTCTTAAACTGTATTTTTTTCTTTGATATTGTCTCCTGTACTTCTTTTGCCCACCACCATGTTTGCTTATCCTGTGGCATATTACCTCTACTCACGCCCACGACTTCCTTAACAATTTTCTTAACACTTTCCGCTACCTTTTCCCACATTCCATTTTTATTCCCTTCCATGTTCCACATCCCTGTCCCAATTAGCTTTCTTATAAATACTTTTTCATTTTCACCCGTTAGTTTCCACCACCTAATCCTTGGTTCCTTAACTAGATTTTTCTTTTTATACACCCTCTTATCCCTACACCAAATATTCATAATCATTAACTTATGTTGTGCTGTCATCCTTTCCCCCGGGATCACCTTACAGTCCTTACACTGTTCCAAACCCCCTCTCTTCCACATAAAATAATCAATTTGTGATTTGTTCCCTCTACTCTTATAAGTTATATAATGCTCTTCCCTCTTCCTAAAATAAGTGTGCACAATTGCTAATTCATACGCTGGTGCAAAGTCAAGTATTTTTTCTTCAGCATCATTTCTTTCTCCATACCCATACCCTCAATGCACTCTATCGTAATCTATTCTATCACGGCCTACATGTCCATTCATATCCCCACCAATTACAATATTCTCATTTCCTTGTACCTCTTGCATTACTTCATCCATCTCTTACCAGAACTCCTCTTTCTGACTTTTCTCACATCCCACTTGTGGAGCATACGCATTTACTATATTTAATACCTTATCCTCTAATATAACTCTCACTAAAATAACCCTATCACTTTTTTTAATTACCTCTACCACTTTTCCTTTCATTTCTTCATCTAATATCACTTTTACACTATTCCTTGTTAGTCCTTCCTGAATATATGATTTTATACCCCTCACCAATTTCTCTTGCTCTCTCCCCTATCCACTTTTTTTCTTGCACACAAGAAATATTCACATTCCTCCTCTTCAAAACTTCTAATAACTCCCTACTCCTACCTGGCAATGTTCCTACATTCCACGTACCTACTCTCATTTTGAACCTATCCGGCGTACTCAAGCGCGAATCTAACCCAAAACACCTTGGTTCTTTCCCTACACCATCGACATCGCGGCCGTTGGGTAGACCCGTGCATATAACTGATGGAACGGCTACCGCAGCCGCTGTCAGGCTGGTACTGGTCACTTGGTCCCTTAGGATATCTCCACACCGATGTACGCAATTTTGTTATCCCCGAGAACATCCGAGATGGGAAAACTCGCCTATATTCTTTTTAATACTCCTCATACTTTTTTGCAAGTTTTATGCCGGCTGTCAACCTGACACAACCTCAATTAGTCGACTTCTACGACAGGCATGAAAAATCATTAATTTTTTTATTTATGTGCTCTTCTAAATGACAAATGTGTAAATATAAATGCCGAGTCTTGTATATTAATGTATGTTAACTTTTAATTTATATTGATATTACCATTGATTATATAATAATTAATAATTATATAATAAATCAATGATATTACTAAATATATTTTAGTACCTACCTACTTTAATATTATTAGGCATCTAAATATTTGCTTTTATTTTTACATATTATATTTTATAATTAAAATCATTAAAATTAAGTACCTATTTTCTTAAAACGGTTAATTTTATAGATTATAACATTTTATATAGGTACTGATATTGGCGCCGCGGATGAACCGGCTGCCTAACACACCGATAATCATAAATAATTGAATTAAACCACCCGGACACACACACACACACACACACACACTCACACACATTAGATACCGTTAATTTCATGGTATCTGTTATTGTGAATTATTATTGTTAAATTATATGAAACTTAATTATGTACCTACCTAGTAAGTCATCGTTCTCCGTTCGTCGTCTATTGTCGTCGTACGTCCGTTCGCGAAAGAGTAGGTACTAATGTTTACCGTATATATATATATATATATATATATGTATCGTATATGCTTCTAATAAAAAGTGTAATATTTTTTAAGATTAATCTCTTTTCTCTCGCTAATCGTGATTAAATTGTAACGTGCTAATTACGGAATGGCGTGTATTGTGTCCGCACGCTAATCGTGTGGGTACTAGGGTCAAATCGATTCAAATAATTGAAAGGTCATCGTATACATTTCATATTATATAATTTTTATAGGCTCTAATAGCCAATATTCATGTAAGTTACCCATTGTTACCATTTGTGTGTGTGTAATTATTTATTTATATAGGTATGGGACCAGCTGACTAGTCTGCGCTCCACGAAATTGTGAGTTTTTTTTTTATTGTTATACCTATTTATTATTATTTATACACTATTATTTGTAAAGTTTATAACTGTTGGGCCAAAAGGGCCATAGTCAATTATCTGTACCTGTAATACAGCAACACTTTGTCATCAAATCCGAGTTACCATTTTTATATAATTATTTATCCTTATTCTTTAGTTTTTAAGATTATCTAAATAAGTAGTGCGCACGAAGTATTTTTGTTGTCCGGTGTGCGCGTATTATTATTATACGCCGCCGGCCCGAACAACTGATGTACCTATTGTAAAGAAATATTGATTACAATTTACAATATAGTATGGATAATCAATTAATCTTTTATTTAAAACTTTATTTATATCAGTCTAACGATCCGGTTTAAGAGGCCGGTTAGTGTAGTGGGAAATAGCCAGCCGACTGCTCCTTAACTGGATAAGATTAGGTATAGGTATCGACGGTCCCAGTTTCCCTATATAATATGACTTTATTTAGGGTCTATGATCTAATAATATATGTATAATTATAATAATATTGTGTACGATATTTTCGAACTGATTATAATATCCATCGCAGTAAAAGCAACAAATTGGTTTCAATAAAAATTCATATATTTTTAGCATTATGGACGACAGGTGGGACTATGAATCTAAAAATACCTAAAAGATATGTACTTTACCTTTAAAACTTTTTAAGTGTTAGTCGTTACATATATATTCTATTAAATTTTATTATTAAGTTTTCTAGGATGTGTAGGATTTAAAGTAGGTAACTACATGTAGAATATACATACATACTATGAAAGTAAAAAGACACAAATTTACCATATAATAAATTTTTATTACCTACACCATAATTTTAAATACATTAGTAATTATTAAATAGACATACGTAGACATTTTTGAAATTTCATAATGCCTGGAAATATTATTATGTTTAAGTTTATATATTATATTAAAAAAATTATTCAAATTCCCACGGTCGTTTTATATCTATGATGAAAATACAACAGCCGTGTTCTTTATTATGTTGGTCCGTAAAAAAAAGACGAAATTTGTAGGTTCCGTAAAAAAATGTTTTTGGAAAATTCGCTTTTGATGCGATTCTTGATAGATCATAACCCTTTGAAATGAAAGCTCCCTAAAAGCAAATAATATATGATAAATCAAAATAAGAGATATTGTGTATAACGTTTCAATCACTGTGGGTAACAAGGAGAGGTGCTGTCAATTAGTTTTAATATTACTTTTGAAGGACCTATTTTTAAATGTCCAAATTCATGAACTGTATTCTGTGTACCTTATATATTAAAATAATCTGTAGCTGATCTTGTTTCCATATTATTATGATATTTGTGTAGATATAGTTGAACAAATTAACGATTGTTGTGCTTTTCATTAGATATCTGCTATATTTTATAAAATGAGAATGTATAAAAAATTGAAAAGTAATTTTTATTGGATCTATAAATGATGCAAATTCAAGGTTCAAAGCTTCAATCAAACAGAGAAGTATTTTCGGTATTTTTCTTTAATATAAGTACCTACCGTTGACCTTAATACTAGGGATTTGGTGTTTGTTGTGCTTGAATATTTTTGGGAAAAAGTAGGAGTCCTAATTTGCACTTCAACATTAAACTTATAAATTTATATTTAATCTTGTGATAAAATTTAAATTAGACCATTGGAAGTATTAGAAAAATTATTTTTTTATAGTAGTTTCGTTATGGTTTAGAGAGCATATAAGAAAAAATTTAGGGAGCATTTGAAATGTCTGAGAATTTTTTTATAATGATTATGTTTCACATACACTAACGTTCATATGCACAAGGTATGTCATACGTAATTTATTGCTTATATTGTAAATTATCTCCTTCAATAGCCATAATTGTAGAAAAAATAGTGTAATGAATACATTTAAGTCCATGTATTATATATTTTATGATATTCTAATCTTAATGAAAATGTATTAAAATAAAAGCTACAGAAAATTGAATTTCATTTACATTTTATTTAATCAGATGATGAAAGTTGGTCCAATTTCTATTTAGTCCTTGTTCCTTAAAATTATTATTTTAAATTTGAAAGCAAAGATAAATAATAATTATATTCGAAAGCCAATTCCGAGCTAAGTTCGGTAATTATAATATTATAAAAAAAAAAAAATAATAAATATTTATCATAGCTTTATTTGTTATGTTATTATTTCTTATATTAATAAAATATATCCATTAAAAAAGTTAGTTTTCTCTCCAGTTTAGAAAACTACTGGAAAAAAACGAAAAATAAACTCTTAACAGTACCAAATAATATCAATTCGCAATCAAAACAGCTCTTAAAATACTATAATATTATATTATAATAACTCCATAATATGTACTCGACTAATTCTACCCAAAACAATATATACATACATAAAAATGCCTATTAAAAAAATACATTAATGCTTCTCTTAAAATCTAACAATAATATAATACGTAAAAAATTTCAATTTGTAGAATTGTTCTAGTTGATACTGGATGACTTTTCTTGTTTAAAATTGAGTAACGCATAACGTGTGTCTTATTGGTCTCTGATGATGGTGTTTTTGATGTGGGGCTATAATTGTTTGTCCAGTGTAACGCCCAGGTATTTGAGAGTAGTCGACAATGGGATGTTTATTTTTGGAAAATTATTAGTATATTTTGTATCTTATATATATATATCTTTTGCTAAAGAGGATGACTACAGTTTTTAGGGGGCTTATTATTAGACGCCATATTAGAGAACCAGTTTAATAACGCGGAGTTTAATTGTTTTTGGAATTGGATGATTGCCCGTCTTGGATTTCAATCGGGAGTGATGAACATTGTATTATCGGTGAAAAAAGCTAGATTTGCTAAGGGGTAGATGTATAGATTTGGTATAAGGTTAGGGAGGGACAGGACTTTTGAGCTACTCCATCAAGACCGGACCACTCTTATAACATACCTATATTTTATAATTTATTTGTATTATTATATTTAAACCAATTGTATGACATTTAAATTTAGTTAAAATATTTTGAATAATTTTATTTTACATAGATACTTTTATATAATATATACAAATTAATAGCTAAATTCTACCATATCTATATAACTTAAGGAAAATGAGCAATAGGAATAAAAAGCACTTATTATATTATAGAAGACAAAATTCTCACAAATTATTATTATAGTATAGTTTTTAGTAAATTATTATCATATAGTAGTGGCACTATTGCACTATCTATATTACCTATTAAGTATATAATATTAAATAATAATAATAATAATAATAATAATTACCGGAGATAACGGACAACTAGTGTTATAAATTCCATGACTGTTCATTAATACTGGCCATTCTGTTCCTAAAATGTTCTTTAATCTTGAGCAGCCTTTAGGAGCTTGGTGTATAAATGCATTATCTTTCCAACCACCGATTGTATCTTTGATAGCCATATGAATGTGAATCTAAATAAATGTAAAAGGTTATAGATTAATTTTTAATTGATTAAAGTTATTTAATTACAGAGTTCAGCGTAACTTTCAGATAATTTAACTAATTTAATCTTAGTTTGCCAGATTTATTAATACCTATTTTTATTAAAAATATCTAAATCAAATAGCAAAAGTGTTTGTTTTAGTATTCTTTTTATATCACTTACAAGTATTAAAACACAGCTTCTAGTTTTTTTTTATAAAAAAAATTTCAGATAATGTACTTTCAGAGAAACTGAGCAGTTTTGGTGCAAAAATGCATTTATATATAATTAAAAATCATGAATTTGTCTACATTTTGTCAAGTTTTACTTTTTATATAATTATAGAAACATTGTTATAGGACATTTAATTTTACAATTAATTAAAGGCTTATAACTTTGGCTAAAATATTTGATCAAAAATTACCCGTACCGTATTAAAATTTATATAAAGTCTTGATCTTTAATTTTGGTATTGATGCACTTTTATGCTAAAACAACTCTGAATTTAAGAAAACAGCATCTTCTGAGATTTAGTTTACTCAGAGAAGAAAGTGGTCTCGCACAATTAAGAGGACGTTGCATGTACAAAATAAGATACTAAAAAAATACTAATTAAGAACTAATTTTATGTATACCTATACAATACACTAGCTAGAGTCATAATGTAATCACCCAACTTTTTATCCTATATAACGGAGAACTAAATCTAATTACACAATAATAAAAAAAGGTATTGACTCAGGGCTATTTTTAAATTTATTGTAGAAATTCTATTAGTCGAGTCATCTAAAAGAAGGTAAAATTTACCTTTGAGTTAAATGTATTTGTACAAGTTAACTATGAACTCTAGACATTGGATATGTTAGAGTGGTATCATCCTCTAATTGGGTCGGTTATATGCCTAATATCTTAGATACCCCCTGGAAAATTTCCCAAAATACGCCACTGAATGTAGGCATTAAAATATTAACTCTTTGATTGCTCTGAATATTCATATGAGTTGTTCACTAGTAGGTATCTATGTAGTGCTTAGAACACACATAGGCAAATGTTAACAGAAACTATTATTATATATATAATAACAGATACAACATTTTGTGACTAATTTAGACATAAAAAAATTAAAAATATATTAGGTCAATAATAGAGAAGTTATAAGTAAAATAAAATAAATAAAATATGCATTTTTCCTGGGTTCCCAAACCTATAGTACGTACCTATTTATTATGTAAAAATGTATAACAGATCATTTTAAATCACACATATGAGATTTTATTTTTTTATTTGCCTATTTAAATTTGCCCAACTTCTAATTTTAACTATAGTTAATTATGCATAATACAATTTAAAAAAGTCAAATATTTTTTTTGTTGCGCTAAACTCTTTAATTTAAGTTTGGTGTTTCCGGTGACAGTAACTTTTGAGAGTATCTATCGTTATAGTATTTTCGCACAATTATTTATGCATGATAGTTATTCTCGCAATATCATCTTATTTATCATGCATAATGATTGTGCGAAAGTAGGTACTATTATGTTACTCTTAAGTGTTACTTTCACCGTTATTAGGTTATTTGCGAATGACATTTCATGAATTCTTGAAGGAAGTACAATAGAATCTTGATTATCCAAACTAATTGGGACCACACCTAGTTCGGGTACTGAATTTTTTTAAAATTCAAGTACCTATACATATTTATATTTAATATGTACGTACATAATACGAAAAAAATATACATTTATAAAGAATATTATATTATATTTATTATTATTATTATTAATATATAGAAATTCATAATATGTACAATATGTACATACAAAATATGTTTTTATGATGAAAGTATCTATTTTTGTTTCACGAATAGTTGCTACGCACTTTTGTACAGCTAAATCTCACAACTGTCTAAGAAGAAGTAATTGTGCTGGAAAACATTCCGTCTGTCTTGTAATCTATTCAAGACTAGTCTCAAATGCAGAAAATGCCTCGACATGCAAGTCTATTTGGTATTCTTATACTTTCGTTGCTACTACTTGTCACTTTCTTTATCCCCACCTTTATTTTGTAATGAAGAAACGATTTCATTGTCATTTAATACTTGATATCCAGGATCATTTGCATTGGTTATTAGCTAATCAATGGCGTTATCACAATAGTCGTCATCAAATCCTAGAATATTATTATATAAATCAACAAATTCATTAAGAATATTTTGATTAGTTTCTTTTTCTGCTGCTAGTTCTTTAGAAATAATACACAATTAACGCATTTCATAGATTTTTCTCAGTAAAATTGTTCCAAGCATCTGATACCATGTGACAGTAGTACTCCAAATGTATTGCTTTTGAAAATGCAACAACAATCTCTTCTATATCTTCATTTTATAACAGTTTCCTTAACATTTGTTTTTGATACATGCTCTTGAACTTCTCAGTTACTCCCTGATCCATGGGCTGAATCAAATATGTAATATTTAGCGGAAAGAAAATGATTTAAAAATCTGTGTCAATTAAATTTAATATTTCGACGGATGAGTGAGTGAGTGCATTGTCTAGTAGGAACAGAATTTTACTAGTGTTATGATTCCGTCGTCACTATTAGATTTTTTTCCAAATCATTTTCTAATCAATTAAAAATAATTTCGGGTTAATCCAGGTATTTTATGTCAACGGTAAACTTTTGATATTCTTGGTTTTTGCTTTTCGAATGTAAATTTATGGGTATTAGCAGCATTAGTGCACGTGCACGTGCACGTTTTATTTATATTATAGTTACATCATAGTTATATGACTCCAAATAGTTGGAAGTGAAGCCGAAGGAGAAGAAGAAGAAGAAGACATCATAGTTATATTAACATTATAGGACTTTATAAATCGGTTAAATCTTTTTTTATTCAAATATTCATAATAATATTTGTTCCTAAAATTTGTAAATATAAATTAAACTACCTTGTTTTAGAAAGAAATTAAAGTTATTAGTTAAAAAATATCATAATCTCATTATATATTCAAAATATTAAATTCTATAGTCTTATTTAAAATTACATTTCTTCATAAGAAATGTAAATTTGTAGGATATCGTGACTATAGAACTTATATTAATAATGTCCAATGATCTGTTAAGGTTAATCCTAATCTTTGTGGAACTTCAATAAATCTTGAAACTCATAATTACTTATACCTGCAAATATGTCATATTTTGACAAAGAGCCTAGTAGTAGTAGATATTGTTAATTTATTTAAGTCACCCTTTTCAAATGTCTATAAATTGCATTCAATAAACCATTTACATATTTATTAATATTTAACATTTTAATTTCTCTTTTCCTTCCCTAAAAACAGTAAATATACATTTAATGGATATTTTTAATGAAATATGGTATTAAATACATTTACTGGTCCTGATGGCATTTTAGTAATACCCATACGGTAACACCAGGCGTTTAAGGGTTAAACAAAAATGTTCTTTTATTCTATATTTATTCATTACTAATTTATCATATATAATACCTCATTAAATACAAGAATATTTCCTGATAAATGGAATTTTTCTTATGGAACTCCTACTTTTAAAAATGTGATAAGTCCCTTGTTAATAATTATAGCTAAAATCTTTATACTTCTCATATTATTTTCTAAATTAGTGACTAAAATATATATTCTCTTTGTGAACGTATTCAATCTAATAAACAATACGTATTTTGAAGGAGTCGATCTACAGTCATTAACTTATGTATTAATATACAGTCTATTCTAGTGTCTTTTAATGAAATAGCATAATTTGATGTAAGAGGAATTATATAAGAGGAAGGTATATACGGATTTTGAAAAAACTTTTGATGAAGTCAACCATTCTCTTTTAATTTTTAAATTAAATTATACTGATCCACTTTTATCATGGTTAAATTTATTTTTAACAAATTGGAGATAAGTTAGGTTAATATGACTTATTAAAATTACTTATTTGATGATATAATTTGTCATTTATACTACCACAAGGTAATCATTTGTTATCATTATTATTTTCTATTTTTATTAATGATGTCACTATGATTATAAAATTTTCTAAATGTTTGTTATTAGCAGATGATACTAAGCTTTATAAAATATTTTAAATGATGCTAAAAAACTCAAAACAAACCTACATAATTTTTATAAGTGGTGTAATGATAAGTACATGATGTTGAATAGTGAAAACTCTGCTATACTATTTAATTTTAATTGAAAATATTCCATTATTTTTAAACTATTCATTAGATAATTTAAGCCTATCTCTTGAAAACTTAACTAACGATTTAGAAGTTATTTTTAACTCTAAGCTCTATTTTAAATATCATATTGATAGTATAAAAAAATAATAATAATGATGATAATATTGAGTGTACACAGATTTTAAAAACGAACTATGTTTAAGAGAATAATTAATTCTAAATTAGAATATGCTTTATTGATTTAGTATTCAAATAGTATTCTTAAAACTTATAGTTTATCTTCTGTTTAAAATTGTTTTTAAGATTTTATGCATTAAATGCCGTTATCAAAGACTTCCTTATTCCGGATATGATCATGTAAGTATTTTTTTTATTTTTTTTTTTGATTATTTCATTAAAAAAAATTTTATCTGATTAACTTAAAATTTCTATTAAATTACTTCATTTACTTCATAGTGACATTGGTTTTCTATACTTATTGAGAGTTCAAATTTAAAAATTAATAATTTAAATTCTATACAAATATTCTAATTCTTTTCTATATCCGCTTCTAGTACCTACACACATTAAGTATCCTCCTACAAATAAACTTGTCTATTGGTAATTCTACGTGTAATATTGATTTATTTAATATATCACTTACTGAGTTATCAAAGTCATAATTTAAAGAAATTTGGTATGTTATAATTTTATTTTATTTTACTTTTCTGATATTAAAACTGTTACATTATATTATATATTTTCATTGGAATTTATTTCCGTAATATACATATTATTATTATTGATACTTTTTGTATACATACTTTAAAACTAAGTGCTGCATATTCTTGACGAGGAACAAGTGACTTTTTTGGCAGTGTTTTTGAGTTTAAGCCGGTTTCGTCGGCATTCTAAACGTCTTCTAGATAAAAACTATCTTATTCCGCAAATAAGCAGAATGTTTCTTAAAACTTCTTAACAGCATTTAAATCAACTGATAATGATACTCTTTGAATTTGTAATTCACATATTCCATGTTGGAATGAGGGAATATATATGAACACTCCGGTCTTGAAATCTTCGGGTCCCCCAAGCTTTCAATTTATTTCGCGAATTGGTGGACTGAAGATTGGTTCATTGGAATTTCGTTTTTGCATCAATCGCGTTTCCATAGTTATGTCAACATCTTGATTCTTCATAATCTTCATTACTTTTATTCTATCCATCTTCAACGCGAAATCTATGATTGAATTTTATTCAGTATCAGTAACCGTTGCTTCACTCATACTATAAAGACGAACTCAAGGTACACTGATTTAAAATTTTCCCAGTTTAGCAAGAATTTCTATTTGTTTTTCAATGGTAAGCAAATTATAATTACGTTTAATAGACATCGAAGCAGTCATTGGTGGTGCTAATTAAATTTAGATGCTAATACGTGTACACTGTAGAAAACAAAACAAAACTGGGCGATGAAAAAAGTAGAGTGCACGTCAAGATACTTTAGAATGAAAGAACATTAGAATGATAAAAAAGACTATTGATATGCACAACGTATATATATGAAAAAATAAAAAAATAACGTGCACCAATATTTTTATATTGTATTTACTCGTAATAATAATATGCTAACCATTCGTGGACGTAGTTTAGATAAAGACATCGTGTGTCGATTATCTACAAAGAATTCTATATAAGTACACATGTTATACAGCGTGTTTATCGATAAAGGTAATATGCAGCATGCACAGAAAAACAATTTTTTAAAATTTAAATTATTCTTTTTGAGTTTAGATTTAATTTTTGTCTTATAAAATTTTTCTCTATCTTAAGAATTGACTGATTGAGAGCGAGTTGAGTTTTGAATTTATGTAATTCGTATTTGTCACTTTTTAATAACCTACCTACAATTTTACAGATATCCATATGATTTAAATTTATTTGTCTGTACACATAGATGTATATTGTTATAAATTAAATAAGTTTACTATATTTTTACTAAATTATGAACTAAATTTTCTCGTTCATAGCTCAATTTTAGATAATTAACTAAAGAAATCTAAAGAAAAATGTACACAATTCAATAATATATATATAAATAAATACCCAGTTTCTACAAAATAATTTGTTTTTATTTAACAAATACGTATTTCGAAAACAATGTTCTCGTCTTCAGTGTTAAACAAATAAAGTATTTGTTAAATAAAAAAAAATTATTTTGTAGAAACTGGGTATTTATTTATATATATATAAATAATTCTACAAGTAACACAATACCAAAAAAAAAAAAAAAATTACACAATTCAATCATTTATATTTTTAATTCATTTTTATTTATATAATTAAATTATGTACCAGTTACTTATAAGTTATAATTATGTTGAGTAATTTATTCTATGATCTGTTCAAAATTGTTTCCTAACCATAATATAATTTGACAGGTATTTAATTAAGTAATAAGTAAATAAGTCGATAAGAGTCGAGATAATTTTGATAAAAATGTAAAACCAAAATTAATTGTTGTGTATTGCATGCTTATAACTAAAAATTGAAAAAAAAAAAATTCAAATTTTTTTCAGTAAAAAAGGATATGAAAAATGTAAATGAAACAATTATTAAAAACTAAAAATAAAACTTTAACTCACTCTTGATTAGTCAATTTTTAAAATAGAATAAAACATTAAAAATCAGTAATTTAAAAAAATAATTTAATTCAGTTTCAAGTTCAGAAAAGAGGGGGAAGGGGTCATAATTCCAAATATCTTATTTTGCTACATATGTGCGGATAAAATGGGATACAAATTTTAATTTTCCAAAAAATACTGTTATAACTTATGATTATTCTTGTAGATATGCATTGAAAAAGGACCAGAATTAGATTCAAAGTTATGTATTCGAAATATTTAGTTTTACCTTTATCGTTCAATACTGCACTATATATGTGTGTAATGTACAAATAAGTAATGATAAATCGTGAGAATGATAAAATTGATATACCAGCCGCGCGTGTATAGGTGCTACAACGCATATTGGCGATCGCATAATGGAGTGTTTGGGTATGCAATTTGCGGGTCGGGTAACAGAGGGTTCGGATGATCGAGGTTCTACTTACTTATGTCCTGAAATTAAATGTATAAATATTTGATAATTACTTGAATTTTATGTAATTTACACTCACTGTATACGAATCATCAAACGGTGTTAAAATTGTTAGATTTCCTCTTAGTTGACTCGTGTTTCTTGATAATTTATTCAAATAAAAATTTTGCTGTATTTGATCTCCTATTATATTACACTGCATAATAGATCTGAAGAATAATTTATATTTTCCCTGAAATTAGTTTAAGGATTATATTAGAGGTGGGTCGAAATCGAGGTGTCGAACCGAACGTTTAATTTGTTTCAAAAAAGATTATCAACAACGAATCTACATAGTTTGTACAAAAATAAATGTAATACTTCCTTCAAAATGTAAATAATAAACAAAAAAAAAAAAAAAACGTCTTACCCATTGTTGCACTACGGGGGACTCGACGATTATAAATGGTCAATCAACCGCATAAACAGTTTGTTTTTCACTTGGTCAATATACCAATATACACGTAATACACGTTAAATACACGTACTTTAAATCGTGTATTAGGTTTGCCATTTATACCTATATATGACTACATCTCATATATATATATAACGCACGGTTGCTGACGGCACCATGAATTGTGTGTATAATATGCAAAGCTGGGCAAGTTAACGATATGTTTTAACTCGTTAAGTTAAGTTAATTGAAAATAATATAAGTTAAGTTAAGTTAAAAGTTACTCGTATATTTGTATTAACTTTTAAAGTTAAAAGTTAACTTTGAAAAATAAAAGTAACTTAACTTAGTTAAAAGTTAAAATTTCTTAATTAGGAAAAAAAAAGTCGATAAACCTATATATCGTAAAAAGGTAAAAAGGATGGTTACGCTATTTACGCTCAAAAAAACTACTGGGGACTTCTAACTTAAAAAGTGTATAGGTACATGTAAAAATAAAAATACAACACGTCATTTATATAAGAAATAAATAAGAAATCAGAAAATAACTCCTAACTGCCAAGATACCTACATTATTGTTAGATTCACACTAAGGTTGTATAAAATAAGCAGTGCCTATCACTTAAATATATTTTCTATACTGGATATACATAAATACCAGCCTCCATGTAGTTAAAAAGACCGGGTTCAGCCCAATATCCGTGAACGGTCAACGTCGCGGCGTGTGCGTGAGTGGTACATCGACTCTTAACGATTATATATATGCTATTGTAGGTAGGTACTAGGTACCTACTAAAATTGCATGAAGGTACCAAAAAAATAAAATCCTCTTTCAAAAATGTGCATTGTTCTTCGGGCAAATTTAACTTAATTTAGATACTTTTGTATAACGTTAACTTGAAGTTAACACGTTAATTTGAATAAAAAAGTAACTTATTAAGTTAAAAGTTAATATGAAAAAAAAGTAACGAGTTAAGTAACTTAATTAAAATTAACTTAACTTTTTAACTTAATTTTAATTTTTAACTCGTTAATGCCCAGCCTTGATAATATGTAAGGTATAAGTTATACGGCTTTCAGGAGTTAACGGACGGGACATATTTGGGCGAATTTCACGCACGTTACCGCCGACCCATCAGTTACTGTCTTGTAACAGAACTTTTTTCTATTTAATTTCTCTTTATTTAATATTCAGTGTAGGTATCGTTGTTATTCTAGCTGCTGCCTTATTTTAAAAAATCTAAAACGTATTTCTTTTTTTATACCCACATAACTTTCTTCGAGGTTTATTACTTTTACCCACTGTAGTTCAAAATCTAGTGTTTGAGTTTATATTGTTCAAACAACCTTTGATTGGGACACGTGAATAGTATAGTCAGTGCCGGATCTAGTGGGGGGGGGGGGCTAACCGGGGCACTTGGGACGATATAAATGATTACACGAAAATAACATTCGAAAACTTATTAGTACCTACTGGTAAAGATTAATTCTTATACATTTATTAATTCTATCCACCCTAGTTCAATATATTATAGTGTTTAATTTTATATCATTCAGACAACCTTTAATCGTAACATGTGAATCGTAGGTATAGCTCGTAATTTGTTAAAGGGACGGTATAATTAATTATACGAACGGGTCATATTGATCTGATAGAGAGAAAATTCTTCGAGGTATAGATAAGTGTGCTAGATAGTGACATTAACTGGATCCTCATAATTAATTGAGTTTAATTTAAATTATTATATATATTCATTGAGCGATCTTCGAACAACAGGATACTACATTTTACACAACTACTATAGATGTTTTAGGCCGAAAGAATAGACAGGGACATAGTATTTTATGTGGGTGGGGAGCGCGTTAAAAATTTGTCAGTTTCTTCTGCTACCATTAGGTGATTTATTGTCAAATTCGGGTATAAACGCATATATAAAACATACATATTATTCACAAAGAATTTTCTACTTCTGTCCCCATTTTAACACGATTGTATCATACCTATATCCATTATATATATATATATATATATATTTATTATATCCTACATCCAACATGGAAAATGGTAGTATTTATAATGTATATATTAAATAAACTATAAATCCACCTTATCACCAGCGCTTATAACGCATGAAAGTACCCATAAACAGTCTACATACGAAATAGCCACCGTGTTTTATGTTGGAGATGTCAACGTGTATTAAACGCTTAATATACTTGATATTGTACACTGGGTAATTCAAATTCATATATAAAAAATAGTTGGTCCAAGTTCGAACTTTACTCTTTAATCAAGTTTGGAGCGATTCGATTTTTCGAACATAGAACTGTTCGACCCACCTCTAGATTAAACATAGTATAAATAGGTATTAACAAAATAATAATCGATTCATAAATTAAGTTCACCATATTTCGAACTATAGTTTATAAACATTTATGTTTTTCATACATTTTCACAACAATAAAAAAAAATTATATTATATTTATTTATGGTACCTATAAACAATATTTAAAGCTAGTAGGTACTATTAATGATAAACGCTGTGAACTGTAAAGTATTTTGTGTTTTGTATTTTAAATAATTAACATTTTTTATATTTCGTGAAATGCATAAATATTTTTACTTAAGTACACATCAGTCGAGAGTTTAAACATACTTCTATTTATACAAGCACAGTATTCATTTCCTCAAATGTTAATGAAGCGTTTTCTAGTAGGTACTCTGTATGAATGATGTTTTATAGATTTTATTGCCGATTCTCATAATTCGCCAAAGTTTGGAGAGCGAGGAGGACTAAAATACCATTGTATTCCGATGTTTGTTGTAGCATTCATAAGAAATTCTTGATTTTTATTAGAGTGAAAAATATCTTATACTTCTTTTAGTTTTCATTAGCATCGACGAAATTTATTGCATTATCTAAGTAAATATCTGTTGTCATTCTACGACGACTAATAAAATGAAGTAGAAAATTTAGAAAGGATTCCGTGGTTAAATCTCCTACGAGTTCTATGTGTATGGCCTTTGTACAGAAATAAACAAATACGCAAATATATCCTTTTACAAGAGGCGCATTGCGACGCAAACTGCTTATCATTATGGGCCAGGCGAAATCAATATCGGATTTTAAAAATGAACGACTAGGCTCAACTCTGTCTTTCGGAAGATTTTCCATAATTGGCCGAATAAAAATTGGTTTTGTTTTAAAACATTGTACACATCTATGTACCGTATTACGTGAAATATATCTACCATTTATTGTCAAATATTTTAGACGAATTGTTGATTTTAAAGCTTGTGAACCAATATGCATTATTTTCTCATGTTCAATTTTAAATAATAATTTGATAAAAGTGCTGTGTTGTGGTAATAAAATAGGATTCCTTTGAAATTTAGGCATTTATTTTTATTGCATTTTTAAGACGACCACCGACGCGTAGTAAACCAATGTAATCTATATATGGACATAACGGAAGTAATTTACCCTTAATAGATTTAGTATTTTGTAATAACTGTATTTCAGTAGAACAATAGGTAGGTAGGTACTGGTTTTGTATACACTTTATAAGAAAAATCGTTACGTTTTCAAGCTCAATTGACTGTAATGATCCGAGTTTCCTTTTGTTTTGGTCATTAATATTATTATCTTTCCGAATTTTAGTATTATATGCGAATCGTAATATGTATGCAGTTATTTTGAATAATATAAAGTTATACGGTTATGTTTAATACGATAGATTGTTTAATTTTGTACGTATTATTCAATTTTGAAAATGAACGACGATCGAAATTATGCCATTTCTGTGGTTCACATCTTAACCACTTTGGACCATTCGGCCATACATTTTCATTGGAAAGTTTTGTTGGAATACAACCACGCGATATAATGTCGACTGGAATTTCATGTGTTCTTAAACGTCCCCATTCAGATATTGATATTAAATCTTGAATCTCTCCTACACAAAGGAGACCACAAAGGTTTTCCATTTTGCGGATGGAGATAATATCCATGATAGAATTGACCATGAATGTATCCAACAATCTTTACTTTATATTTTTAAATTTAATTTTGGAATACATTTACTAGACATATGAGCTAATAAAAGCGCTGCGCATAATTCTAGACGTGGTAATGTTATTATTTTAAGTGGCACTATCTTTGATTTTACACATAATAATTTTATATCGCATTTACCTGATGACGATTCTGATTTTATGTAAATACAGTCTCCGTACGATGTAATTGAGGCATCTGCAAATCCATGTATTTGAATATATTTTACGTCATTAAGTTCAGTAATTTGACGTGATATATTTAAATTATTTAAATAATACATTTTTTTTTGGCGATTTTGCAGACAGTTACGTATTTTTCGGGTAGTTCACTGTTCCAATTAATACGTAAATGACATATATCTTGGATTAATAATTTTTCTAGTACCTACTGGACCGATAAGCTCCAACGGCTTAAAAAAACATTCTTAAATTCGCCATATTTCGTTACTTATTCATTCAATTGTATCTAATTTTCGTTTGTTGATAATAATGCTATGCTGGTATAATTATATATAGTACATTGAACCTGACCTGATACTACCCGTACTAAATGTGTTTTTTGATAATACGAACCATCAAGTTCCGATAATTATTATAATATATAGATATACCAATAGTAATGTTTGACAAAAACTAGATAAAAAAATTAATCCGATTTAAGTTCAATTTGCCATGCAACTCATAAAATATAAATATATACGTACATATAATATAGGTATACTCATATTATAGGTATGTCAAAATTATTTTTCGATCAGGTCATCGGATCAAAAAGTTATTTCTATAAAAAGAGATAAAAATAATTTTAAAACCAGTAACTTTCTATATTCTCTTAGAATCTAAAATGAAATACATTTTTTTTAAATAATATACCTATAATACCTACTAATATCAGTATGTTCATATTATATTTATTTACTTCAAACATCAAGTAAGATGATGTTAGTACAAACAATTTTCAATGAAAACCAATGTTAGCATTTCTTTTTTTTAACAAATTATAAATATCTTAGAAATATGAAACAAAAAATAGATGATAGATAGCAAAATTGTAAAGTGCCAAACATTTCTAGTTTTCAATGCAAAATTATTTTTCAAGTTAAATTTATTCAACATTTAAAAAAAAATAGTTTTTAAAAACAGAATTTAACGTGATTAAATGTATTCATAAAAAACAGGTTCTTAAGGTGTTCAATAATGTTCTTTTATAACTTTTATTTAATTTAATCTTTCTAAAATATTTTCAAGTTGTTATAAATGAAAAATGGAAAAGTAATATTTTCTATAAAATTGTATTCATTTATAAATAAACACCACAATAAAAAATTTTATTGAGATGGAGATATTTATTATTATTGTTTAAAACGCGTACCTATGTCATTAACATTTAAAAATACTTTATAAATATGATAAAGTTCTTAATTTAAAAAAAAAAAACATTAAAATTTTGTTCTTAAATTCTTTATAATTATAATTACAAACTTAAGTTGCTTATGTAATCATTTGGTTAGGTAGAGAAGGGAAACGCGGCCGTGAATCCGGCATTAGAAAGATAAAGATTAGATAGTTAATAAAGTCAGACATCCCATGAGTTTTCATATGTGATAGATATATTATTATGTTACATGATAATATATATTTATTTTCATCTTAATTATTGTAAAATATAATACATTTCCAGTTTTAAATTTACTTACGGCAGGTAAAAGTGGATAAAACTTGTAATCATTTACTCCGGAGGAAACAAGAAACACAAATTCAATAATAATTATACATATATATAAATACTTCATTTTATTATTTTTTTTTTGTTATTGTTTACTTTAAATAATATTTTAATCAATATTAAACAAATATGATAATTATTACAAAATCATGTTTTAAAATCAATGTGTATTTTAATAATGGGAGTTTTTAGTTATCGCTTTCTATATTTATATAATTTTATAACAATAGGCGGAAATATTATATTATAATCATATTTCTAACCTTGCACGATATCTATCTGATCATTTATCTACCTACTCATATATATCCGTAAAATATTGTTGATATCATTATTATAATTGACAAATATGAATAGATATATAAATTAATAAACAATATAATTCTAATTTAACCTTTTACTGGTATATATTTTTCCATGTACTGTCGAGTTTATAATGATTTTTATTGGTATTTTTTTTTTTTAATTTTGTAAATTTTTAATATATTTATACGTTATACCTATATATTAGGTAGGTATGTATTTATTTATAACATTAAAGAAATTATTCTTACTTTTTCTTTTTAGTACCGTTTATAATAAAATTAAAATTATTTACATTTTAAATTTAGGTAGGTATATATTACCAAAAGTACTTATTTTTTATGTAAATTATACTTAAAGCTGTAATTGTATGTTGTATAATCAAAGCTTGAAATGAAGGGGAACTCTTGTAGATGGACCTATTCTAATACCTGTAAAAAAAAATTAGCGTCCCTCTACTCTATGCAGGGGAGCGCTCATAGCCGGTATACCTGGGGACTATAGACGTAAAAATATGGCTCATGCCTAATTTTAAATATATATAATATGATTTTTTGAAAACCAAAAAAACAAGATACTTAATTTAATATGTAGAGTAAAAAAGTAGAGTTAAGAGTACCCAACCACGTACCACAATGTCGTATTTTACCATCGATTTTCTGCGCAATTGATAGATACTCACTTTTTTCGGTTTCGGTTTTGATTTCGATTTCGATTTGGTAAAGGTTTTAACCGGTATATGATACCGTTTTCGATATCGGTTTCAAGTCCTGCTTAGAACTAGTGGATAACCGCGAGAAAAACACGTTTCAGAAAGTCTCATTAATATGTTTAAAATCTAAAACCCGGGAAAAGTGTCGAACATAGACACCTTACAGAGAGTGGATGAATTTTTAGCTCAAGGACTAACTCCTTTACCTTCCATCCCTAAAAGGGACATATCGTTGGAATATTCCAAAACAACTAAAATAATCAGATCAGACTAGGTGAATCAAAAACTGACAGCTTAAACTTTAGATTTAGGCTCCCTAAAGCCAGAGGTACCAAGCAAAGTAAAATGTGTCACAGTATTCTATACCCAGATGAAGGAGATAGCTTAAATTTTTAAACAGAAACAAATAGCGATCCGAAATGGATTAGCAACTATGGAAATGCCAGAAATGTTAGACTTTTTGTTTGAGAGGTGGAAAAAACGATTACTTCCAAGCATAAAAGAAAATGTGTAACAAGTAAACATGAGTCAATGGCATTGAAAGACGCATGGAAAGCATTAAAATATAAAAAGGACAGCTATGGATGGATATTTAACCGGAGAAACCCAAGAGCCAATCACAAGATCAGGGTCGACAAGAAGTTCAGTGAGCTGGCCCAATATGCGAGTGAGAAAACACTCGTATATTAGGGAAGAATGTGTTATATTATGCACGCTTAGTAAATGATTACAGATATATATATAAATATAATATTACGATGCAACAAACAATATACCGACAATAAATGTGTAAACAAATTTAAAATATTTGTTAAAAAAATAATAATTATAAAAAATTAATAAATAATGGCACGACTTTGCTACGTACGTCACGCCAGCCCCCCCCCCCTCATACCGGAATTATGAATTTTTTTTATGTCTATAATTAGCACGGAATTAGCATGATTTGGCAAGTTTATTTTCAAAATTTGCACGATACTGGTTTTAGAGTAATACCATATAACCTGAGAAAGCGGGGGATTGGCATAACGTCACACTAGCCCCCCACGTTTTAGACTTTGAATTTTGAAATGTTTTTTTATACCAAAATTTAGCACGCCATTAGCATGAATTTGCACGATTGTCGCCGAAATAACGTACCATTTTGCATGTAATAGGTATGTGGTATATCTATTGATTATATTAAAAACGAACTATTTACATATGCTTAAAAACAATTGACTACTTCGTTGGCAGTTCCCGTATTATCAGTTATACATTTTATTGTTATATTATATTTTATGAGTGTCTAGTGTCGACTATATTATACACATAATACTATAAGTATATAATAATATTGTAATAGGTATTAATATTAATTATTATATACTGGAAAATTAAATATAAATTCTTTGGGAAAATACGTACCTGCTTCCGGATGTGCCAACCGGCTACCTACTGAAAATGGTATAGGTTGTTTTTTTTGGATGACTATAACTATTTTAAATTTAGATTTTTTTATGTTACCTATATCCTTTTTCCTACATGGGGTACCGTTAAGCAATATTATATTTCATTCATCGTTTTGAGTCTGATATGATTGTTTTTCTATCTACACTTTAAACAAATTTTTATTATTATCATTGCATTGTTATCGATATTTTAAAATGGTTGGACGAAAAAGTGTATTAGCACCATCGGTAATTACTGAAGCTATGCTTTTGTACAAAAATAAAGTAGTAATTACTAAGGAGGATGGAGAAAGAAGTAAGTGAAACTAAGTATTTTAATATTTTTATTTTTACCTAATTTATTTATAATTAAATAATCAACATAGACTAAACATATATAGATATTAGTTATAATATATTAAATATATTGTTAGTACCTATACATGTTCCTTATATACAGTTATAATATTATATTATATTAGCGCTGAATTTGAATTTTCTTTCACGTATTAAACATCAAAACATTATTGGAATCGAACTTTAAAAAAAATTACTGTTAATAGGAGTGGAAAGTACTCGCTCATCGGATATAGGATAAATGGATACAGAATACAGATGGTTGAATTAAAGTATAATGTAATATTCAATCATTTATTTTGGATAAAATGATTTGAATTTTTTTTAAGTTTAATATAACTACAGGTATAATTGTAAAATACGAGTACATAGGTATTCTGTGAAAATTATAGTTCTCGAATTGTGAACTTCCGAATTCGAGAACATTTTTTTGTTTTTTGTTGATTTCTCGTTTGATATACCTAGTACTTTTTATATACGTGTTTATCGAAAAATGATCTCCTTAATGTATATTAAGTAATTTTTTCTTTCCTGATTAAATTATTAACTACTGAAATATGGGTAGGTATATGCTATATATATTATAGCGATTGAATCAATTGTTGTTTACAGGAAAACAATATAAACATCATTGTAAAACCAAGAGATCCAAATTTATCCAAAAGTAAAAACCTATTATTATAGGATGACCAAAACCAAAGTAATTCAAATTAAAATAAAATATATTAAACAATTATTATTTTAAATTTAAAAAACCAATTATTAAATGTATAAAGGACAAAATTTTGGATTTTAAAACATCAATATTTTTTTATTATGTTATTTTATATAAAGAAAAAAAATATATTAAAATATCAGTAATAAAATCTATTTCTGTTCAAACCTGTATGATGTATTCAATTTTAAGTTTATGCATTACATCAAATTTACGCTCGAATTTCAGTTGACATATCAAACAACATAGGGGATGTTGTAAGGCACTCTATAAAAATTTATATAATTTAAACAATTATTCAAAACATTTTGAAAAATATATCATAGCATAGGTATACCTTTAAGTAAAATTCCTTAGAACGCATTCACTTTATCTACTTCTAGTAAAATATCTGGACTTCAAATAGATTTTGGTTTGCTGAAATTTGATTCACACGGATAATGTAATTATAACGTAAAGAACCAATAAAATAAAAAACAATAATAATACAAATTTTATTTTTAAACGGACATTTTCCCCCCGCTACTGGTATTTGACTGGTAGGGCGGAATTTACCCCCGTTTAAAAAATTAGGCGGATATTTTCCCCACAAATTAATTATAAGTTATGATTAAAATATAACACACATAACCCTCTCAGTCGCAGTAGTATGATACACAAACTGTATCCGAATTATAATTTTTTCAGTTCTTATAATTTATCAATGAGTTGTTTGATAAGAATTTAAAGTTACATTACAGAATAATATAATAATTGTATTAGGTATATTAATTATAATTAATGTATTACTCTAAATTTATTTAAAATTTTGCATTTTCATGTTTTATCATTATAGTATTAACTATATTAAATTTTACTTTTTAATTTACATTCTCTAAAATAATGGGTCCAAAATTGTGAAGCTTAATTTTAAAATTACAATATTTTTTTTTATTGAAATTTCAATTTATAGTTAAAAAATTCTACTATTACTATACTATTCTATACTATTTATATTTTCTTCAGTTTTGAATAATATCAGAATTATATTATGTTAGATAATTAATTAATATAATTAATGGTAGTAACAAAATTTGTTGCACATTTGTTGAGAAGCTAGAGCTCGAGAAAGAAGGCCGCGTGACATAATATCATACAATGCGGTGGCCCACGGCCTATACTTTTACATAGGAATTACTGACGTGGCTTGATAATTATTTATATTTTCTGTTATATTCAGCGAAAATTAAAAATGAATACAATTTTCATAAGTCCGTGTGTTTTGCTAAATGTTGGTGTAAGTTTTATCGTATAAAAAAATATAATATATAAAAATACAGCATACGTCGGAGATTTTAAAGAGTTCCATTTAAGACATTTTAGGGAAAATGAAAATCTAACAATTTAAAAATAATCCCATGTCAGTACCACTTTTTTATTGTGTAATCATGATATTTATTTAAAAAACATGCTTACGCAAAACAAACGAGAAATTATTTTGGTTGGTTTGGTTGTTTTGAGTACCTACACTGATAAAATTTGTAGTTGACAATATTCGGATTTAACTTTAAAATTCAATTTACGCAATAACGTAAACATACAAATAACGTTTTGTTTATTTTGTAGGAACATATTTTAGGGTAGTGAAGTTAGCACTACATTGTCAGTAGACGTTTTTAAACCCTATAAAACCATATTCATATTGATTTGTTGGACATTGTTGGAAATTTGTTGGAATTTGTTGGAGCCCCCTTCCACTTATCCCTCGTTATACTTTGTTGTGTTAACTTCACACTGAGCATTACATTTTTCATAAAAAAGTTCAAAAATCTTTTAATAATTTTACGCTTCTATTTTGTATCAAAAAGTCGTTTTTAATTAATCGAATGATAGTGGTGTAGTCTGTTACCTATTTTACGCACAATAAAGTTATAGAATTATATATATATATTTAAAAAAAGCAAAATGTTGGATGGCCTGGTAAAGTAGAAAAGATCTGTAGTTTATTATACCTATTATATTCTTTGTTAAACCAACATTTGAAAAGGGACAATATATTATATTAAGTTATTTCTTTTTAGGAACTTTTATAATTTACATTTTACACATGTAAATATATTATGGATGTAATTATTGCATTATGGTAGTATATTTTTGGTACTTGTTTTATGTATAATGAATGACAGCTGTTGTCATTTGATTGTTTAAAAACGACTTTTTGATAGGAAAACGCAGTGTAAAATAGGTATGTTGTATTAGATTAAATAGAACTTTAAATTACCATAACTTCGAAACTAAGTTTAAGCCCCAAAATCATTTTGTACCATCGTTTTCAACATCTTGAACTACGTAGTCTTAAAAAAAATCTGTAAATTGAGTGGTAAAGTAAAAAAGTTCCAGTATTGATAAAAGACAACTTTTTTAATAACTTCCAAAATATATTTACATATATTTTCATTTTTCTTGAAATTACATAAAAATTGCCTATACAAAACCCCTTAAAATTCGGTATATGGCGTTTTTTGAAATTTATTTATTGAACACAGATAGTTTTAAATGAACGTATTTACGTTATATAATATATTTATTGTTAGTGATGTATTTACGAGGAAGGGAAGAGAAAACAATTGTCCCCCAAACTTCTCTTTTGATGACTTTTTTTAGTTTAAGTAATTTTAGATATATCTAATACTCGTATAAAATAAAACACTTGTAAAAATGTATTTATGTGGGGAATTCGGTCAGTTATTATGGGGTACAAACTCCTAGGTAAAGTATGGATAGGGTATGTTTAACCTTATGGAATTAGATTAATAACATTAAGATAACAAGATAGCATTGCTTTTTTCAAGCTTTATATTTTATATATTATAGTGGCTAAATTATAAATATTGCCTGTAACATATATTATAATCTTATGATCGTGTATGACCTTTTGACGTCACTAGTGATTTTTAAAACGTTGTAACTCAAAAAAGAATCGCCGTAGACAATTTTTTATCGATTTTTTTTATATACATATTTATATTAATAATATAGGTATCAAATTGCATTTAGTTGGTACTTTAGAGATGTTATTTTTCAATTTTCTTAATAGCTTTTTAATGTGTAAGGAAAAACTACCAAAAGTATGTAAAAAAAACGGCAAAAATATGATTACTATTTTTATTCATTTTTAGAGATTTGTATTGGTACTCACAGTATATGGTCTGACATTAGTTCCTACCTCAATGGATATAAATAAATTTAAAAAATGTTATTTCGAATACATCGTTGAATATCAATATCAATATTTTCAAAAAATATGAGTAAAACACCTAAAATTTTTTTGTAATTTAATATAATATAACATATATTAAATTTAAAATTTAAATACTAACTAAAAGAATAATATTATATAGGTACCTACATTTAAAAATTACAAATATACAGTATATTTTGAATTCAAAAAATACTGCGTAATTCTATTTAAATTTATTTTAGTATATTATTATTATTATTTTTAGTATATTAAAAAAATATTATACAAGTACATATTAATCAAATTTACAGATGAAATATTTACAACCAAGTATTCAAAAAATGGCGTACAATGTAAATTCAACTACGTGTGATACAACAGCAGGGAAAATAATTACTTCTCTTATGTGTGACTTATCTACCGGATTTGATATAGTATTGTGTAGTGATCGATATTTCGAAAGAAACAAAAATACACCAATACCAATATTAATGTCCACCACTGAAAATGGAAAACTCGATGGAATGCAGGAATTCTTAAATTTAAGAATAATGATTACATTAACGAAATGTGGATACATAATGAATACGAGTAATCCGTGCAAAAATCATCATCGGTCCGATTATCCGACATGCATATATTTATTGAAATATTGAACTGGCAAGGTAAGATTTACTAATTACATTTAATATTTAAACATTATAGTTTATAACCTAATAGTTATTTATTAATTTATCAATAATTTATTTACTTACAATTACTGTAAGTAATTAAAAAAACATACAATACAAAAAAAATATGTTATTCAGATGTAACCCATAACATAGGTGTTTATATAGGGGTTTAAAAACGTCTACTGACAATGTAGTGCTAACTTCACACCCCTAAAATATGTTCCTACAAAATAAACAAAACGTTATTTGTATGTTTACGTTATTACGTAAGTTGTATTTTAAAGTTAAATCCGAATATTGTCAACTACAAATTGTATAAGTGTAGGTACTAAAAACGACCAAACCAACCAAAATAATTTCTCGTTTGTTTTGCGTAAGCATGTTTTTTTAAATAAATATCATGATTACACAATAAACAAAAAATAAATAAAAAATAAATACTTACAATTTAAATGTTAATCCTACCGTTGGAGCTCAGATAGCAGACTGAAAATATTTCCTTTTCTCTAAGATAAAATCGATCTGATTTCTTCGTATATATATATATATATAAATGCTTATTTCGAATCAAAATTTTCACCCTATGTATGAATGCATTGGTCATGGAAGAGCCTAATGTATGTCTCATTCCCGCGCTGAATACAATTTTT